>VWYK01020145.1:567-12283 GCA_013399775.1 Semnornis frantzii | reverse complement strand
AATTTCATCAAGGTGTTCAGATACAAGTTCTCCGTCTACTTGTAGCTTTAGGCATGTTAGGATTGCTTAAGTGAGCAATAACCATTTAAGCATAGAGTAAAAACATGGTTGATGAACTGGAAATAAGAATAATTTATGCAGAAAAAACTCTTTCTGCACTTTTCACATAAATAATAAAACACTGCAAAAGCACTGGAAGAAACCAGGATCATGTCATCACAGGTGACCAAAAAAATCAGGATCTCTAAACAATGGGTGTTTTATTGCCACACAACATTCACTGACCACTTTTAGTGGGACTGGCCTAAGAGCTTGTTAACTTTTTCCCCCTCAAATACATTCTCTGACATTCTTTTGTGGGACAAATTTGGCACTTTCGAAAATAAGATTCTTTTGTGAACAGAGTGCTCCTGTCAGCCAGATAGGATAGAGATGCTAGCAGATGGATTGCTTATCTAGGTTTTCAGAAGGCGGATGTTGCTCTGTCTCATTTCCCAGGGGTCCTCTGCCTTCTGCTGATTATTCCCTGGTGGTGTATATGTTAAGGTAGAAGGACAGTAAAATTGTGGTGCAGTGAGGAAAATAGTAAATCTCTGATTTACTGACTATACTGACTATTTATACAACTGACTATAACCTTGTTGTACTCCAAGCATGATTCTGAGAACATAAAATAGGCACAGAATATCCCTTCATTGGCAGATGTGAATGTCAGCAGAGAGTCAGTGGAAAAGGTGAATTTGGTCAGTAGCTCCTGGTCACTATTTTAAGGAATGCTGGAGGCTGCAACAAATATATTCCTAAGCAGAAATGAGGAAGATACCCTCTTTCATTAGGCATGTAAGGGTTTGGCTGCACAGTTTAAACTGGTTCATATAAAAATATTTTGGTTTTTAAATAAAATATACCCATCCTGGCCTTTGCAATTCTCTCCTGTTGTGCTGAGTCAGACACTCTGCAGTGCACACATTGCATTGCATACATGTGTGGACAGTCTAACTTCACATTGCACTCTGCTGAGTTTTATGATTTGAAGTCTAGGGTGCAGCTTTAAAATAGCTTCTTAAGGATCCAGTTGGCCTCATTACCAAGGAGTTGGTCATTCTCATTCATTAACACAATGCAAATTAATAGCAATGGCACTGGTGTCTCTTTCTTTCACAAGTACTTGAATCGTAGATACTGAATTTAATGCAGGTCCCAAACACAGTTCAGGACAGAGTTTATTCTGATGTGATCCTTGTTCATGAACTGAATTTTCACAATAGCTGGTCACTGAGAGATAAGCTTACTTTTAAAATTAGACAGCCAAATTTTTAGACCATTAGTAGTTCATAAGAAAGAGGCTGTGTGAAAATTAATTTAATACTGTGTCTGGTAAACCATCACTTTTACTTGCCACTTGCCACTTATGGACACATTACGATGAACTGTAGCTACAGTTCCTACAAAGCAAAGGAATCCTCCTTCCTCTAACCCACCTCCCATTAAAGGATATAATTAAGTACAGTGGATTACACCCCAAAAATGGGATCATGCAGAGTAAGAAGCATTTAAATGAATATGGTTTGTCTCAAACACATGGACAAATCCCTTATTGAATTTCTAAAGTGAGAAGTGAATCCACCCTTAAGCCACTATCAATGAGTGCAAAGGGAAATTGACTACACTCATTAATGTGCTGTGAGAACCAGTAAATGCAACTCTGAATGTTACCGTGTAAAAAATAGTGTTGCCCTGTGACGTGAATACAAGGTCAGGGTGTACCCTTGAGTACATCCATTTGTTTAAAAGATGTCATTCAGTTACACTTAAATTGATGGGCCTGGTATAGGCCAGTAGAGCCAATGAATGCTGAAATGTACAGTCTGGCTAGCTTGATGTAAGCATGGTCGCAAACCTAGGCCTGACTGGTATCATGGAAGAACTTCCCTGTGATCTTGAGAGGTACTCAAAAGGTTCTTCATGGGAAGAATCACAGCCTTGAGAGCCTGGAAGTGGTTACAAATTAAATGTATTTAACTATTGTGCCATATGTCCAAACCGAAGATGTGAATGTGTAACAGTTTCAAAATCTCTACTGTTCTCTGCTGAAAAGTTTGGAAAACAGCATAGCACTTCTGTACCTTTATTGTGAAAATTCACTTGAAGGTTAGGGAGAAAGCACGGGAAGATGGTGCAATCCTCCTGGAAGAAAATGTCCCTGAAAATAATGTTTAATTTAGTTTAAGATTCTGAGAGACACTATACAAATTCTGGAGCTGAAGTGCACAGTATTTCAAGGTTGATTTAACTGTATGGTTATAATCTAGCTCCTTGAAAAACGTGTACTCAGACACTCATGTAATAATTTTAAAAAACAAGTACATTCAGTGGCTCTTGGGCAGATAAAAGAAGTTTCTTTTGAGTGTTTCATCTCTCATTTTATTACGCTTAAGTAATTCTTAGCTTTGATGATTGGCTTGACCTAAATTGACATCTGCAGAAGCCTGATACCAGTGCATAAATCTCTGATAATCAGCACATTACACAGTATCACCTTTTGAAGGAGGAATCATGAAGTTACTCTGTCTGTATTCAAAACTCAGCAGAACGCTATTAACCTTTGTCTTTTATAAACAAATTTTAAAATGCCACGTAAGACACAAACGAACAAGAAACAGCAAAGCTGAACTATGTGAGAAGGGACTTTGATGTACATTTTGTTAGAAGTCTGCTATCCCAAGGTTTGGATAAAAGAATGGCAGTTTGTGATGAAAATTTTTCTGCTGTGATGACTGCTAGATTCTTAAGTCTAAACGTTCTCAGCTGTCTGCTTTTATTCTGAGCTGAATAGCTCTGTCTGGAAATAGGTAGTGTGATGCTGCTCTAAATTCATGGGGAAATTCTGTTAACATCCATACGTGAAATCTGAGCAATGGTTAGTGAGAAGCTCTCTAAGAATGGACCTTCTTAATTCGTTATTGTCTAGAAGGCCAGAAATGTGATTTGATAAACGCTTTTTCTTCACATAGTGTAAAGCAGGGTTTTGGAACCCCAAAACTATTATCAGCTTATGCCTCCAATGTGAAAATTATGTTGAAATATTTACCTGCCATTGTCTTTTTCCTCCCACACAACTGTTTCTTTGAGGATATTCTCCCATTTGCTTTAAATAATAATCAGTTACAGAAAATAGCCACAAACAGGATCTTTATTAGGAGTGATGCTCTAATTGTTTGAAATCATAAGGCCTCAGAATATTCCTCCAGTGACCTACTAAGGCACATCCTGCAGAAAATGTGAAAGCTCCTACTTCAGAAGCATGTGTTCTTTTTGGAAGTATTTAGCAGGTGTCTAAATTATACACTTTAAATGTGCAACATGGCTGATATTTTACTCTCTCATTTGTGCAGATAGGTATGAAAAATGCAAACCAAAATGCATAGGTAGGCATATTCAGGCCATAAAGAACTAGAGCTGAACACTGTGCATACAACACAAGTAAAACTGACTGGAAAATCATAGAATCATAGAATGGTAAGGTTGGAAGGACCTCAAGGATCATCTAGTTCCAACCCCCCCACCATAGGCAGGGACACCTCCCACTAGTACAGGTCACTCAAGACCTCGTCCAACCTGGTCTTGAACACCTTCTGGGAGGAAGCAGCCACAACCTCCTTGGGCAACCTGTTCCAGTATCTCACCACCCTCCCTGTAAAGAACTTCCTCCTGACATCTAGTCTAAATCTTCCCTCTGCCAGTTTAAACCCATTGCCCCTCATCCTGTCATTGCAAGACCTTGTCAATAGTCCCTCCCCAGCCTTCCTGTAGGCCCCCTTCAGATACTGGAAGATACTCTAAGGTCTCCTGGAAGCCTTCTCTTCTCCAGGCTGAAGAGTCCCAACTCTTGTAGCCTGTCCTCATAGAAGAGCTGCTGCAGCCCTCTGATCATCTTTATGGCCCTCCTCTGGACCTGCTCCAACAGTTCCATGTCCTCCCTGTGCTGGGGGTTCCAGAACTGTACGGTTCCATCAGGTATGGTGTCCATTAGGTATGGTGTGGTTTTGTATGCATATACAAACACACATGCATATGGTCACCAATTCTTACATGTAATTTTCTTATTACTAGTTGTAGTACTCCTGTTACTTTTGTAGTCCTCCTGTTAATTTTTAATGCATTTCTAACTGACATGACATTCTAGATTAAATTCTATCATGAAGTATACCAGATGAGCAAGACTTTGTTTTTAACTTTGAAGCAGAATGTCAACTGACAACAGCAAATGCAACATACTGATCTAAAGAAGTCATGCATCATGTTTCTTACTTACCGACTGCCTTTAGAGAGGCGTACTTGTTAAGCTCTTTGCCTGGGGGCTGTTGCTCATATGGGTTTGTGATCTGTCCCAGGCTGGGATATGAATGTTGATGTGCCATCTGAGGAAGGAGGGGAGATGTTGGCATGACATTATTCATCTGTGGTGGATCTGTATTAAAGAAAATTGATGAGAATTAAGAAAAAAATCAATCTTAAGGTTTTAGCATCATTATCCAGTGCATGTTAGAGAGGATATGTCGTGAGACTTAATGAGGGTAGATTTAGACTAGTTATTAAGAAGAAGTTCTTTACAGTAAGAGTGGTGAGATACTGGAACAGGTTACCCAGGAAAGGACAGTACATATCATAATACCATACCAAGATAACTTCTTCTGCAGCAGAAATATCGAAGAGCAGAAGCTAATTACTGCTTATGTGCAGTTTTATACCAGCACTTATGCCACATCCATTCTGTAGTTATTTCACAGAATTCACAGAATTAGCCAGGTTGGAAAAGACCTCTGAGATCATCGAGTCCAACCTATCACCTAACCCTTCTAATTAACTAACCCATGGCACTAAGTGCCTCATCCAACCTCCTTGAAACACCTCCAGGGATGGTGACTGCACCACCTCCCCGGGTAGCCCATTCCAATGGGCAGTCACTCTTTCTGTGAAGAATTTATTGCTAACATCCAGCCTAAACCTGCCCCGATGCAGCTTGAGGCTGTGTTCTCTTGTTCTGTCACTAGATGCCTGGGAGAAGAGACCAACCCCCACCTGGCTACAACCTCCTTTCAGGTAGTTGTAGAGAGCAATGAGGTCTCCCCTGAGCCTTCTCTTTTGTTCCTTTTCAGTAGCTAACACAGTCTGGATACTTTCTAAGATACACCATAATTTGTTAGGTATTTTTAATGTTCGATTCCAGCCTCTGCCGTGGTAGGCCTAGGCAGGCCAAATTGGGCTTATACCTTTCCTGGCTTGCCCAGGCATGTTTTTCTGCTCTCCCTCCTGCTGTTTTGGGGAGAGCAACCGCGGGAAAAGGGACAAAGGGCCTGGAGCCACTAAGTCTGGGGTCTGTGGCCTGCCTAGACCCTGCTGTAAACAAGGTGCACACGGTTGCCTTGTGCAAGGCTGTGTTCTGCCCAAAGAAGGGTAAAGCAAACCTATGGCTTCACCTAATATGGGCAAATCTTGAGTAACTGCCATTTGATTGGCTATCCTGTGTCCAAAGGCCCATTGGTCTCGGGCTGTATTGGATAAAAGGGAGATCAGCAGGGAGCACAGACGCCTTTGCCCTTTGCCATTCCAAGGTGTGCCTGTGCCTGCTGCCTGTGATACCTCCATGCATTTGGCCTGCATAGCCGGTGTGACACCACAAGACATCCTGCCTGTACCTGGAAGCCTTCAGCCCAGACGGAAGCCCTGGAGATAACACAGATTGTCCAGAGAACCAGGAACAGGTCAGAGATCGTCTGCCCCCTTTCCCCAGAAGCCCAGGGAGACTCTAAAGCCGCTGATGGCTACCAACAGCAACCCCGCCTTGGATACTGTCAGATATAATTCTGTGGGTAAATGCCAAAAGCCTCTCGTAATTATTAATTGCCTTCTTCCCTAAGCAGAAAGTAGCTCCTTGTGTCCATCTAGTGAGCAAGCGGTATACTGACCACAAAACCTTCTCTTCAGTTCATATCGAGTTTAATGTTTATATTTAATAGTTATCTCCACATCCTGTTATAGCCTGTATATAGTTTCCATAATGTTGCAAAGAGCCTGTTAATGTTATTATTAAATGGTGATCAGGGTGATGCGAGTTCTGAATATTTAATATTAATAAACTGTTAATATTTTTATATACCATCTCGCATTAATTAATTACCCCATCCCATTACAGCCTCTAAAACCTTTGGTCAGAATTATATGTTATACCCTCTATTTGCAAATGTACATTTCAACAGATTTCAGCGTGGTCAGCATAGCTTTCTTGGAGAGTCATTCTCCAGACTTTGGAGGTACTCAGAGATGATTATCAATCCTAGAACCTTATCATGGCTTTGAAAATAACAGATGAGTGCATTTTTCTCTTGTGATGAAACCATGGTGCCGAATCGATGACAGTGCATTAAATCCCACAACATCAAGCACAGGCTAATGGGCATGTGGAAAGAAGGATGCCCAAAGGATCTGGCAGGAGCCAAATATCTCTGAAGTCTGCCAAGATTTTAAGGATGTTGAGCTACTTGGATTTCCACAGTTGGTGAATGAAGGTAATTGCACAAGCAAGAGCTGTGAAGCCATTGAACAGGTTTACTGATGGTGCAGTTTTTCTAGATGTGTTTCTTACTTAGATCTATGATTTTTATTCAGTTATCTCTTTAAAAGTGGTGAAAAAGTTACCTCAGAAATGCAAGGGGAAAATTAATTTGGTGCACTTGTTTCTTGTCCAGGTGTTCAGTGGCAGGCTATGCTGCTACTTGGTTGCTGGGTTACTAATGCTGCTGAGGTTTTGTTCTCCTAGTGTTTATGAAGATGTGAAGAAATATATTTTCCATTTACAGATCATCTTTGACTTCTGTTTTGTCTTGTTAAAAGCCTAAAACTCTCCTGAATAATGATTTTCAATGAAATTAGTGACAGTCATTCTTTCAGTGTCACACTGACTGCATAGTGCCTCTCACTCAGATGCTTTCACAAGACTAAATCGTCACATAGAGGACACAATTTACATTACTCATTCTGCTGGGCATTTGCATGAAGTAAATTAAACAAAAGGCCAAAGTCTGGCAAAGTGCATTGAACTAAACTGAAGAATGATTCCTGTTTATAAAGAGACTCCCATTGGAATGAACTACTAGGGTCTAGAAGGAAAATCTCAGCTTAATATATACATTTGCCTACATCTGTATCATACCCAATTTTAGTTGAACTGTCCTTAACTGGTTGAATGAATGTTGTGTTTCTTCGCAAGCTTGCTAAATCGTGTGTAATCTGATTCCTTATCTTTGGGTTTCTAGAAAGAAGCAAGCAAATGGGACATTTAGGTTGTTTTCTTCACACATAGTTAATGTACTGATGATGGGTAAAATCACCTATTTTCTGATGCTATTTAAGAAATGTGCATAATCGAAGTAACAGTGGTGCAATGCAGCTTCTGCAGCAGGTGTGGTGATGGGCAGTGGGAGTCTAACCACTGGAGAGAGCCTGGCTCAGCAGGGAGCAGCCAGCAGGTTTTAAACAGGACTTCCCTTGCCTACCTGTCCTCAGGCAATCCACAGCTAAAGAAAGTGTTTGCCTTGGCAACCTTGTCTTTTTTTTACCAACCCTGCTTCAGTTGCAGCAATACTGATCAGGGATTCAGTCAGGAAATAAAGAAATTTCACGAAAACTACTTTGCAAGATCTTAGTGGGAAATGCAACATCTTTCAATTTGAGACTTTGACATTTTCCCCTGAAACTGGACAAAAATAGTAAGTCTTAAATTTTGAGGAGAAAATCACAATTTATTGGATTATTCAAAGCATTTTGAGATACAGGAGATGGGTTTAAGTTGGAAGAAAGTTTAACCAGAAAAATCCCTACCAGCTTTATTGCTGACCACTCATGCTGAGTTAAATCCTTCATACTTATATACTAGATATTCTGTGATTGGTATTTGCAAATAGCTAGCTTTGTTGAATGGGGATGACTTTAACTTGAAAGTTGTGGCTATGCTGAAGCATTTCTTCTGGCATGACACTCGTAGATTATCTAGCATAGCATTCCATATAACCAGCTGCACTGTGCCTCTGCCAATTTAAGTATTTATTTTTATAAGACAGAGAATATGAACATCACAAAGAGTCAGAAAAATGTTTGTGCTGCAGCTTCTAGCATGAATAGTCAGCATGCTGGAGCTCACCACACAGAAGTAGATGTCTGCTGGGCAGCAAACAAGACGTACAGGAAAAAAGAAAACTAAGAAAGGTCTTCACATGCTGAGCAGTACTTTTTACTGTTGTTTGCTTAAGAGGTCTGGGTATAGCAAAGTTTGTGGCAGGCAAACGGAGCTGAAAATAAGAACTGGAAGTAAGCTGCACTAAATCCAGTGTAAAGCTAGAGAAAGTGGAGTGAACATCACAGCCCCCAGCAATGATCCCTTGGCAATAGCTAAGGCATTGGCTTATGGTCACATTCCCAGTAATTGATGAAGACATGAAGACTGATCATTAGGTTACCTTTTATTATCTTGATCTGTATCTCAACCTGTGTGATTGAAACTCCAGATATCATAACTAACAATTACTGCATTTTTTCAGCGAAATTTATTTGGGTTTGTTTGCTGGTGTCGGGGTTTTTTAATTTTTTTTTTTCCTGAGTGTTTTCACCCCTCCCTGATTGTTAATTTTGAATTGGTTTACTGTGCAAAATGGTGACAAGAATAATGTCATTAGTTGCTGTAGTTATGCATCACTCTATCCAATTAAGATGTTGTCATATCCAATTTATGCACTTCATTTTGGAGACTGGGTGAGGCACTTAATGCCATGGTTTAGTTAATTAGAAGGTGTTGAGTGATAGGTTGGGCTTGATGATCTCAAAGGTCTTTTCCAACCTGGTTGATTCTGTGATTCTGAAATGGTAATTTCAGCAATTACTAAATACAAATAATCCAGTGCAGAAACACTTGACATGTGTGGATGCAGTAAGACAAGTCAAAAGCCTCAGAAACTTTTTTTTGTTTGTTTTGATTTCTGCATTGTTTGTAGAGTATATTGTGTTTTTCACCTAGTGATTTTTCTTGTCAAGAAGCTTTCAGGGTTGTGAGAAGTACACAGGGTTAGAGGATGGTATTCATAGGTTCATAGAATGGTTTGGCTTGGAAGAGACCTTAAAAGGTCATCCAGTTCCAAACCCTCCCTAGCATTTGCAGGGACACCTTCCACTAGACCAGCTTGCTCAAGACCTCATCCAACCTGACTGCTAGTAAGTGACTAGCAAAAATGAACAAACTATTCACTGTTTGAGAGCCAAAAAACTGCCATGAATATCCTTTAAGATCAACCACTACCCTCCTCCTCTTCAGTCATGGGAGAATGAAACCTATTCTGTAGAGTGGCCTGGGGATTTATTCCTTTCTGTAACAATGAAGTCAATGATTTGGTGCTTGAAGACGGAAAATGAAAAAAGCCTCCACAGGCATAGAATGGAATCTATTAGTAAATGAGCAGTTAGAGGTGTAAGGAAAAGAACAAATGAGACAGGTGATGCAGTAACAAAACAGGAGAGATGGGGGAAGGGCAGGAAAGCGGAATGAGGTTTTGCTACAAAAGCCACCTGCAGACACATACAAAAGAAATGAGAACAAGACAGACAAAAGAAGACTGTGAAGTCAAGGCGGGCAGAGGGAGGGGGTGCGGGCAAAGGGAAAATTCAGAGCAAAATATAATAATAGCTGAATGTTTTCAGATACTCAGGAGAAAAAGATATGCCCTGAACTAACTAAAATTGAAAATAAGAGGTATGAAAACACGATAGATGCGAGCGATTACTCCTCTCCTATCCATAACTGCAGTGCCACTAATATGTGTATTTGTCTCTTTGTTCTTATTATTTTTAATTACAAGATTAGCTCATCTGGCACTGCAAATTCATACTCACTTTCCTACGGGCCTCACCAATAGAATCTGCAAGTGCTATTTCTGAAAAATCCCAGATATGAAGAAAGCTATGGGATTTTAACAACTTAACTGTGCCTGTAAGCTAATGCCTTTCAAACCACTTCCTTCGTGGACAAGATGACTTTTCCAGTCACTGCACTGAGCCTCCTGTTGAGGTGAAACGCACATCCTTGCCCTATATACTTGCTCTTGTCTCTCTGTAGGTTGTCCCAATGCAGTTGAACTGCTTTTGTGTGCATGCAGTTTCCTACACCTATGTAGCTTGAGTGTTTTCTCTCTTTGTGGATATTTTATTGCCATTGTCATTGCCTTTTGATTTAGATTATTTGCCCATTTTTTTCAGATTTGCATTAGACTGTCGTGTTTTTAAAGGACATTCTTGTTCCCATCCAGAGCAGCACCGATGCAGGATACAACAGTTATGTCCTCTAACAGTTGTTACATCAAAATCAGGGTGCACACCCATTAGGTGTGTTTGTGTACATATAGACATATAAATAATGTGTGTGGTCCATCGAGTTTAGTCCACTAGTTATGAGACGTTAACTGTTGCAAATCTACATGGTCTTGTTCTCCACATGGTATTTCAGCTCTCGTTAAATTAATAGTACTCTGCAGCAACATTTTCCACACTCTAGTACAAGTCCTAAGATGGCAGTATTCCTATTATCTCTTTCCTGCAATTTAACTGATTTTGTGTTTTACCAAGAATCCACTTTCTGTGCCGTTTATTATTTTCTATGCTTCCTCCTCCAACTTTTCAAATATTTGTCTCTTCTGAAGTAAATGATTTCACTCCTTACGATCAATCTTCGTCTGACAGTCTTTCCAAGGTTTGATCATTATTGCTGCCATTTCTCAACACTTAAAGCCTTGCAGTGCAGCTTTTGAGATGAGATTCTACCCTCAGTTGCATGTGGAGTTGTGTTATTCTGTATATAATGATATCATAAGTAATGCCTGTAAGTCTCTGTCCCTTACGATATGCAGACTTGTTTTCTCTTCAGTGATGCACAAGTCATGTGAGTAGTCATTTTCCCTGAATGTCATCGCTCTGAGACAACACACATTTTTCATGGCAATTTATGCTAGCCAGTTATCTGTTCTGTCTCTGCACTGTATCACAAAAACATTCCTGTAACACAGACAATCTACCCGTCTAATCACCATCACAAAAAGGATCTGAGTGGGATGGGATTTCATCCAGAAAAAAAATGTTTCTATTTAACGGAAGTGACAGTCTACAGTGTAAATGCCTGTCACCAAACATACTGGTTTGTGCCTTCCCCTGTCCTATCAGGCAATTGTAGGAGTCAGCTACATTCTATACTCTCGATTCTCCAAGGTGCCACTGAATGTGAGTGTCACTCAGCATGCTGACATCTAGTGCTGTAGGTTTTCCATCCTCTTCCTGCATGGTTAACTTCTTGATCTGTTACTGTCTTCCATAGTAGAGGTTGCATGATTTTTCACATATGGAAAATTTCAGCAGGTTTCTGAAGAGAAGCTTTTTTCCCCAAACAGAAAAATATTTGACACAGGAACATCTTCAGTTACACATATTCAAAGAGGTATTAAAATCCTTACAGCATAATGGTGGTGTGGGCTGTGCTGACAGCATGGAACATAGGCAAGTGAAGTGTATCACTTGCTGTAGGTGTTTATGAATTATCAGGGTTCATAATGATGACTGACACCAAAATTCCTGTTGGATCAAGTTGAAAATTGGCAGGAGATAGGATGGCATAGTGGTTCTT
>VWYK01020140.1:372-13026 GCA_013399775.1 Semnornis frantzii | reverse complement strand
AGGCACTTTTTACAAGGACTTGTATCCTGTTACTACAGGATAAGAGGGAATGGAATTAAGCTTAAGAGAAGTAGATTCAGACTAGGTATTTGGAAGACATTTGTTAGAGTACCCATGAGAAGACACTGAAACAGGTGTTAAGCCTCAGCCCTTCCCCTACCAGCCTTAGTCGGCAGGGGATGGGGGGTAGCTGTGCCAAAGTTCGAGTGAGTCCCTTGGAGTAAATGAAGGTGAAACAATGCCAAACACCTAATGAACCAGGTTTATTGGATTGAAACAGAGTTTCATCACAAGCACCAATGTGGGTTGTACGGTGCAGTTATCTTTTTTGCATCATGTTTCTTTTTAGGATCATCACGACTGAGTTAGGAATGCAAAATTACCTATTTGGTGTTTGATTTTTCACAATGTAAGCAGTATGAACTGTAACCTGTAGCCAAGGTTGACACTACTAGGGAAGTAAGACTCAAAGAGCATAGCAAATAAAAAGATCCTAAGCTCTTTGCAAGGAACTACTGTAATGCAGTAGCAGGCACGTTTGATCATTTTTTTAATTTGAGATGCTAGTCAACAAAAAGTGACATTTTCTGTGACAAGAGAGGTCAAATAAATGAAGCGCAGAGAAATTATTTCTATAGATTTCCTTGTATTTATCAATGATCTTGTTAAAAATTGTTTCAGCACCTCTGCTACTTTTATTATTTTCTATCTTTATAGAAAATATTTTATATATTACATAGATATTGTAAAAATGCATTTTAGGAGAAACTCAAAGATGATGCTCAAAATGTGGTTTGTCATGGATGTCAGTGGTCATGATGTTTTTCTAGAGGAAGAAAAAAAGTAATCAGTGTTCTTAATTCTCTGTGTCAACGCAGTACACCCTTGGAAAATTATTAGCATATACAAAGCTAAAATCCTTCAAACTATACAAATATTAGTACAGCATTCTTGGCAGAAAGATTCCTTAAAAATGAGGTGAAAATCAGCTTTTCTCTACAATGTATGACTTGTAAGAAAATACACTGAAAGCTAACCAAATGCACTTTGCATACCTACTGACAGTAAATTGAGCTTTAGGATCAAACAGCTACCTGGAAGCTGTAAGATCTTGAAATGGAGCAGAGAGCAATCTTGTAGTGTGAAGGGATGAAAACCTTTGTGACTACAATCTCTGGTTTGAGTACACAGTTTGTGGTCTAAAAATAAAAAAGAGGTTAAAGCTATTTGTCTTGTAGACTGGCAGAACTACCAGTCTAAGAAAGAAATCCACTGTTATGATATATTTTTTTGAGAAGTAATGTTTCCTCTGAACTCCACTGACCTGGAGCAAATATAACAGAGGAACTACTGGTTAGGTTGACCACACTGCTCCTTTCAGTTGTGATATTGCCAATAAAACTTAAAGACAAGCACTTGGGTTTAAAGGCCATTGAACACAATATTAAATGGAACATAAACAAGGTCAACAAATTCTCAGTGATCCTTGAAATTATATTTGAACTTTAGCAGAGACCAGGAAGATGCCCTCAACACAGACCCTATTAATTGGACTCACAGAATATGTCTGTAACATTAAGCTGCTCCCTGAGGCCAATGGATATGGCAGCATACAAGTCCCCCTTCCCTCTCAAAACAAGGTGGGCATGACAAGCTGCCTGTTATTATCTGCCCCAGCCCATGATAATCTACCAGTTGTGCTAGGGCACTGTCTGGGAAAGTTGTGTTTGCACAGGGTCAAAATTACAACAGGGACTGGCTGACAACATAATAATACATATAAACAGTGCTGGAGCTCATATTTTATGAGGGGAGACTGACAGACATGGGGGCCTTTAGTCTGGAAAAGAGAAGACAGAGAGGAGATCTTATCAATGCATATAAATATGTAAAGGGTGGAGGTCATAAGGATGGGACTGGAAACTTCTCACTGGTGGCCAGTTACAATATAGGGGCAGTGGGTACAAACTAAAACACAGGAGGTTTCCCTTCAACTTGAAGGAGAAACTTCTTCACTTTGAGGACCCCAGAGCACTGGAACAGGTTGCCCAGAGTGGCTGTGGAGTTTCCTTCTTTGCAGACCTTCAAAACTTGTCTTGTCACTTTCCTGTGCAACCTGATCTAATCATATCTGCATTAGCAGGCAGATTGGACTAGATGACCTTCAGAGGTCCCTTCCATCCCCTACCATTCTCATTCTGGAAAGCACCTTCTCCATTATTCCATAGTTACTATATCTATTCCTCTTTTTCTTGACCTCTACTTGAAAACAACCATTACACAAAATCTTCATGTCCAGAAATATGTGGTCTTGAACTGCTACATATTATGGTTCTTAGTTGTTTGATAAGAATTATTCTGGTCAGGCAGCAGTGGAGTAAATTGGTACACATTCTTAGATTCATAGGACAGCACTGCCTCACTGAAGGACTACAGCCGTTATTGGTAATGGTCTTTCAAGCCCTCTCACATTAGCATTGTACCATTGCAAGTAATCTAAAGGATCTAGCAGGATGATCATTCCAACAATAAAGAGGCACATAAAACAAGTTTGCCAAAATGCAGTCACACGTGTCTTGAAATGAAGTATCAATCTATGGTATTGCTCTGAAAGAAGAGAGCTGAGTGGTATCCTTGACGCTGAGTTTCCAGTGCTCTTAGAGCTGCTTAAGAGCCTGCTGCAGTCTTCTCTATGAAGGTCAACTGCACTGTAGTGCATTTATGACCAGTCATTTTCTGTGTATTTTCCAGAGAAGCATTTGAGCAGACTGTGCATTTTTTTCCTCAATTGGCTATTACCAACTTTAAAATTGTTTTAGAGATCCTGAACAATAACACAGCCCTTGGGAGAAAAGCTTCTCTGCATTAGCCATTCGGCTGACACCATGAGTGATTACATCCAAGCATAAAATTTAATGAGATTTCTACGAAAATGAGTGACATCTGCATAGCACTCAGGTCCTGGCTAACTGTCATACATTTGTCATCACTGAGGCTTTTGTCCTTTATTAATCCGCTTTCAAGAATGCCTGCTGTTGGAAATGAAAATGCTTTTTAGCAGTCATCCTGCAGACTGTGTGAGAGCACACATTTCAGAAAACATAATGACACATTGTCATGCCTAGGAATGCATTTAAAAGGTTTAGAATACATGAGAGAATGCCAACAACAAAATACATTGGGAATTTAGCAGAAGACGCCTGCATAAATGTATTTTGCATCCTTTAGTATAAGCAAGATGCTTGTTCGTTTGCCTACAATACAGAAACTCTTTAACAACGTTCAGTGTGCATGACAGAAATATTGTCATAGAGGAAAAGTGCTAAAATATTTCCCTTTAATTCCGTTTGTGCTTTGGACCATGGTATAATTCTAGGCCTAGGGCTCCAACCCAGTAAAAGTGTATGATTGTATCAAGATCCCAGCTTTCCTTCAAACTTTCCCTTATGGCTACCAATAACAATTTCACTAGTATTTTCCTACATCAACAGATAGCCTGAAACAATAGATGATGGAGATCGAAGATCACCCCATTTTATTAAATCAGCCCCAGGACTTGCTATTCAGAGACAAAAACCTGACCTGGTCCTTCCCAGCAAGGAGAAGCAAACACTTGGCAGGAAGGCAGGAGTACAGAGGACATATTTCTGTCATATTTTCTCCCAGAAAATGAAGCAAGACCTTTCAATTACAAATGAAATTTGGTCTCCAGAAGGCCCAAAATTCACATAGTATCCAAGGGTTAGAAGCATCTCACCCCAGTACTGTTTGTGACTCAACAAAGTGCACTGACCACAGCGAAGTCTAGCCTGCTGAGCCAGAGCAAGGAAAGAGGAGGGACTCCTAGCACAGAAGCTGCTTACCAACCATACAAGTGTAAAACCTTGTTCTTCCTATAGGCCAGAGGTGTACCATAGGTTTATCTGAGGAGCTCTGCATTGTGTTGTGGAGATAATCTTCTGAATGGCTGAGAGCAGCCCGGAGGAAAAGGACCTGGATGTCTGGGTTGATGAAAAGCTCAACATGAGCCTGCAGTGTGCGCATGCAACCCAGACAGCAACCAAGTTCTGGGTTGCAGCAAGAGCAGTGTGGCCAGCAGGGCAAGAGAGGGGATTCTCCCTCTTTACTCTGCCCTCGTCAGACCCTACCTGGAGTACTGTATACAGTTCTGGAGCCCCCAGCACAAGAAAGACATTGAAGTGTTGGAGTGGGTCNCTATGATTCTATGATTCTTCTCTCATACGTCCATAACACTACATATACTAACATGTATGTTTAGTCTGGAAAAGAGAAGAGAGGAGATCTTATCAATGTATACAAATATCTGAGGGGTGGGTGTCAAGTGGATGGGGTCAATCTCTTTTTGCTGGTCAACAGCAATAAGACAAGGAGCAACAGCTACAAACTGGAACACAGAAGGTTTCACCTCAACATGAGGAGAAACAACGAGGACAGCATAGCACTGAAACAGGCTGCTCAGAGAGGTTGTGGAGTCTCCTTTCATGGAGACTTTCAAAACCCGCATAGATGCACTCCTGTGCAAACTACCCTAGGGGATCCTGCCTTGGCAGGGAGGTTAGACTCGATGATCTCTGGAGGTCCCTTCCAACCTCAAAAATTCTGTGATTCTGTGATTCTGTGAAGATATTTCCAACATTTAAATGTCAGTGTGTAGATCATTGTCAAGTAAATGGAGGCAGGTAAATAGCGTAAATTGCTTTCTCATTTAAAGTATTCAATGTCTGTTTCACTCTGAAGCTATTGAGCACAACCATTGCAAAACTCTGATCATGCTGTTGTCATCAATTATATAAACATGGTTTTGTTGAAGACATGTTCGAGGAAATGTAATGCTCTTTGCATCTGCAAATGACAAAATATCACAGCAACTAAAAATATTTCAGTTAATGGGGTTTTTTTAGCCTTTGATATTCAGATAGTTTTTTTCTTTTTTTCTTATTCATGGACTAAGGTTCTAGCTAGCAAAGTATTCGATTGCGTGAAATAACACTAAAATATAATAATGCTGAGCTCAGTGATGTAGAAATCCTGGCTACAACTGTCGATTCAAAGTGATGCAGCAGATCTGTGTGTGCCACCATGATTCGTAGGTGCCAAGCTCAGACAGTTCAGCAAGTGGAACTACAGTTCAGGATACATGCATACAGCATTGGGCAACTGCAAAAGTGTGGCAGTAACTGCTTTTTTATTAATGAAGTTATTTCATCATCATGCTTTCTGGAGTTTAATTTTGAGAGAAAGTGTCCACTAGTACATTTCTGATTTCATGGTTCTCCATCTCTTTAGGAACAGAAGAAAACTTTCATCCTTCAGTAGGAGGATGTGGAAAAATCAGAGGGGTCTTGAATTCCAACAAAATCCAGATCTCTCATAAACAATATAGTTATTAATAATATTAATATTTTACAGAAGTATTAAGTCCTGTCCTTCAGGGCTCATATAAACTTTTAAGTGTAAGAAATCACAAGAGAGATGTTTATTCTGCATTTATCCATGACAAAGTTGCACATTTTCCCTTAACCACGTAAGGGAACATGGTTACAATAACCATGTAAGAGGATCCTGAACCAGGAGAGCTTTGCTCTTAGTAGAGTTTGACAAGGGCAAATGAACAATGTTTTCAAACACTAGGAGTATCACTACCAGGAAGAACTAAAAACAATTAGAGGGTGAGAGTGGGGTGTTACAGGCACATTTTTCTTTGCAAAGTCACGTTTGTTACCACTTACTGAAGCAGTCACATAGCCTATACAAATGGGCATTAGAAACTAAATGAAATAAATACTCCTTTCATTTCTCAAGTGGGAAGTTGTGATTTCTTTTGGTTGGTCCTGTTTTTTTTAGTGTATTATCAACCTTCAGAATATTGGGGGTTGTGATTTGTTTTGTTTTGAGGAGCAAACAGTTGCTGGACTTCCAGCAGGATAGTAATCCAGGCAGTTTCCCTGAATGAGTGATTTTGAGAAAAAGGATGAATGCTGTATTCTTGATTTAGTTATTGGTAATATTGTTGTTCAAGAAGCACATCCACCCATGCTTTATTTTGACCACTATTTATCTTTCCTGCTGACAAGTCTCACACAAAGATATGCAATTGTGACCTTTCAATCTACCCTGGATACTTCTTCAAGGTGCTCTTTTTTCTTTTAGGTTCAAAACAATTATAACACAGGATTAAAAAAAAAAAAAAAATTTAAAAATACCTGTTTCTATTTCTAGTTCTGACTCAGCCATGCAGCATTTAAAAAGTAGAAACAGTCACAATTTACCAGCAGAAATAATGGAAATGAGGTATCTCCACTGCACAGAAGTGTGCATTTTAACTTTTGTATTTCATGGATATTGGACTCCGCTGGGTCCCTACAGAATGTGTCTCCTGTGTCATTGCTGTTCATATGTGATGATAGTGTGGTCTGTTTCATTATTCCACTTTATTTCTAGGTCCTCCTGGTCCCCCAGGGGTTGTAATAGTGGAGGAAATTACAGATACCACAGCAACACTCTCCTGGAGTCCTGGGGCAGACAATCATAGTCCTATATTCCTCTACAACCTACAAGCACGCAGTCCATTTTCTCTTGGATGGCAGATTGTAAAAACAGGTGAGAGAAACTTTAGACAGCATGAGTAGACTGTTCAAAACTGCTAATCACCATGATAACCACCAGTAACTGCAGGAAGAGATACTCTTAAGAGAAAAATTATAACTTAAAAGGACTGATTTTTTTTTATCTTTTTTTCATTGCTTTCAAGTTACTTAGCAACAGCTCTGAAAGGACAACACAAAGACACCTGTCATGATACATCTGTGAATAAGCAGAAAGTTATCCCCTATATCCTTCAATCTGTCTCTTTTCAGAACTAATGGTGTTGAAAACCTAGCTGTGATTTTTGACACATTAGATCTTCAATGTCTGTAATTTCTAGTGTCCATATTGTATTATGCCCACTTGCCCTTGAGATACTGCATGCGATCTTCAGATTTCTGAGTGACCTACATGATTCTTTATGGTCTGCAGTTCCAGATGTGATAAGTGGTGACATGGAGTCTGCTATGGCTGTTGAACTGAACCCTTGGGTAGAGTATGAATTCAGAGTTGTAGCAACTAATAAAATTGGGACCGGAGACCCAAGCGCCCCATCGCGAGTGATCAGAACCAATGAAGCAGGTAAGATGAGGCAAAAAATGTTATTTTTCCAGGACTACCAGAAACAATAATGATTTTAATATAATAATACACCTAGTGTCCCTGGTACATATCTGTGTGTTCGGTCATCACTGCTTCACAGTGATGCTCTTTGAAAAGGGAAGTCAGAATGTTTAAATTGCAGTAATACTGTTTAATTTAGAGAAATTTCAAATACCTCTGTTCCTTGCTGCCTTACTCCATCTGGACTGCCATGCTTTTCATCTTACACTTAATGCTGCCTGCTCTCTGGCAGGCTTGCACTGCTCTTTGATTGTAATCTGGTTCTCAGTCTCTTCAGAGAATTTCTCCCAAGCAGCCTCTCTCTCCTTATTTTTGATAACTTCTGTTCTTCAAGGTACACAGAATTTTTTTCAGCAGAACAAGGAAACCATGGAAAACTGCTTAATTTGAAATTATTTTTTTTTCCAAGAAATGAGTGTTTCTTTGTTATGTACACTGTAACACACAATTTCTCTGTGTTTCTGACTGCAGAAGATGGGAAGGACATTCTATATCTATTTGGGTCTCTTGAAAATTACAGTGATCTTGGAAAGTTTGGAATCCTTGATAGCAACTGGGCAGAATGAAGGGGAGTAAAGAAGCACTGAGCATCTGAGAAAAATCTAGAAGGATGCATTTTAAGTGTCAGAAAGCGAGAGAACTTGTACAAACCTCAGAGGAGAACCACATCTTAGAACCCTTTCAGATTATCGGTTTTGTCTTTTTTGGAAGGCCTAGAGAGTTTTGATTTTATTTTGATGTTTCATCAGCTGAATAATTTGTAGGTAGTTTATCAATCATACAGAATAGAAGAGTACTGAATTCAAAGAGCCTACTTGAATCTGAACTTATAACTGATTTTGCAGTTGCAAATATTCTGGATGAGTACAGGAGATGGGTTGCACAATATAAGAATTATATCTGGCTATTCCACCTTTCTCATTCTGAAATAAAATTGGTATCTTTTAAGATATGTTAATCTTGTGCCTCAGCTCCACAGTTCACCAGTCTCTGCATACGCCACACATAAACATTCACAGCAAAATGTTCAGTCTGATTTTCTTAGACAGAACTACAGAATCAGCTGAATAACTTGGGCTGGAGGGAATATTTGGAGGTTTCTAGTCCATCTTCCCACTCAAAGGTAGGTAAACTAATTTCAGAGGAGTTGCTTAGGGCTTCACCCAGTTGAGTCATATCTGTCTCCTCAATGACCTCACCCAAAGCCATCTCTGGTACAGGCTGAACAAACCCACCTCCCCCAGCCTCCTCTCACAAAGCAAGTACTCCACCCCTCACTACTCCACCCCTCACCATCCCAGTGGCCTCCCCCGACCTTGTTCTAATTCACTGACAAATGGATGAATGAGCCAGGACTATGCCCAGGTGGTCAAGAATACCAACAGCATCCTGGCCTGTATCAGAAATAGTATGACAAGCAAGACCAGGGAAGTGATTCTTCCCCTCTACTCAGTAGTGGTGAGGCCACATTTTCAGTACCACGTTTAGTTTTGGGACTCCTGCTACAAAAAAAGACATGGAGGTCCTTGACTGACTCCAAAGGCAAATAGTTGGTGAAAGGTCTGGAGAAAAAGTCTTAGGAGGAGTTGCTGAGGGAACTGGGGTTATTTAATCTGGAGAAAAGGAGGCTGAGGAGAAACATTCTTCTCTACAGCTACCTGGTTGGAGGTCGTAGCAAGATGGGTGTTGGTCCCTTCTTCCTAGTGACAAGTGATAGAACAAATGGAAATGGCCACAATTTGCACCAGAGGAGGTTTAGATTGGGTATTAGAACAAACTTTTTCATTTAAAGGTTTTATCAAACACTGGAATAGGCTTCCCATGGAGGTGGTTCATTGCCATCCGTGGAGGTGTTTAAAAGACACATAGATGTGCTGCTAAGGCACATGGTTTAACACCCGGTTGGACTTCATGATCTTACAGGTCTTTTCCAATCCAAACAATTCCGTGATTCTGGTTGATCAATATCTTTCTCATTGTGGCATCCAAAACTGAATGCAGTACTTCAGATGACCCCTACCCAACCTATCTTCAGTTGTAACAAGGCCTGTTTAATATTTTTTCTGCTTTAAATAACTGTATAGTTATAAACTCATCCTAAATTTCTAAATTTCACTCTGCAATCACAAAACTGCACTGAAGTGATCTGATTCTCATTCACGCATGTGGAAGTTTGCTTCCTTCCCAACTCTTCCCCTCACCTTCTGCAAACTCACGAGTGTGAATCTGAGTAACTTTAGGGCAGAAGCTTCAGCTATACATACTCTGGTACATTAAAAAGTAGGAAAGGGAGATGTAATAAAACCCACAAGCTACTTTTAACTCAAATTAATTTTAAAAACCCATCTTGTTTCACCACCACTCTACTTTTCTTGGTTTTGTACTATGTTGGCAGTGAAAATTCTGCTGGTCTTAAGTTCTTCGATATCTTCTCTATTTACTCAGGTGGTACATATGAGAGAGGTTACAAACATTCTGGAAAAAGGTTATCCTGTGATAGGTTGCACAGCTGAGATTATGATCTTTCAGATTTATGAATATTAATTGACCAGATGTATTTAAGCTGAGAGAAAATGTTTTTCTCACAAACTGAAGCTTGAAAATGCTACATTTCATCTAGTTGGTTTAGAATATTCATGCACATCCAGTTTCAATATTCATTTGGATAATCATTGCAACTTTTCTCTCTGAAAAAAAAAATAATAATAATGAGCAGTTAAAAAAAAAAAAAAAAAAAAAAAAAAAAAAAAAAAAAAAATAAACCAAAAACTGTTAAACGAAAAAAAAAAACATGCAGGGGGCGNGTTGAACTGACAGACAAAGCATGCAGGGTGCAGTGTATTTTCACCTAGTGACTGATACTCATGCTACTCATTTCTGGGTAGTACTCTACTGTTGCTGCCATTGGGAGGAACAAAGTATTTAACTCAAGTAGCAAATGATCTGCACTTCAGTACGTGTGCTCCTCCTGATAAACAGTACTGTAGTTGATAGTAATGCAGATCTAGTTGTATAACAAATCAGTAACAGTTCAAACAGGAAAAAGGCCACACATGTTTATTTCTGCTTTCAGCTTCCCAGGTAGGAATACCCTTTTTGCTACCAGAGTTACAGCTGCACAAATGCCATGTTAGAAGGGACTGTTTTGTAGTGTAACATCGAAATGCAGACAGGTGCCAGTAAATCAACTTAACAACTTTCAGAGAAACCTAAACTGAATCTATCTGGTGCTTCTGTTTAACACAACATTGTACAGGAGAAGTCTATTACCATCACTTCAGTTTGCAAAGACCTCTCTTTAAGGAAAAAGTTTGGTCTCTGTTTCAGTTGTTTTGGTTTTGTGGGTGTTTTTGGGTTGATTGTTGGGGGTTGTGGGGTATCTTGGTGCATTTTTATTCATTCATTCGTTTTAATAAAAAGAGATAGATGCAGTCTCATTATTTTCTTTCTGTAAAGGGAGTGAGAAGACAGGGGTTACAATAAGATACAACTTCTCAATTTGTTAGAACCTGCAATGAGCTATAAATCAGAACAATAAGAGTAAAGACTCTGCTTTGAATAAAGAATCAGTCGAATGAAAAAAAATATGTTGTGCATACAATTCTTTCCAAAATAGCATTCTGCTTATAATTTTTATGTCACTTTGGAAATGCCAGAAGCTTTGTGATTTGCTTCATTCAGGCAGTCACATTTTGGTGCTCTCCAGGTATGCCTGAATTCCAGAACCTGTTTAGCGTTACCCTCTGAGACAGCTTTCAGTGACTGTGTGAATTATTACCCTTGGTATAGTTTGCAGATGCCAAAGTTGAAGAGACAAGAAAAATAGTAGTTTTCATTTGGTTTCATGTATGGTTTCATCAGCACATTAATATCTATCTTTTTGTACCCAGTGATCCATTATTTTTCAGAATGTCTCAGTAATTTTATATCTGAAAGCTTCAAGGGAAGACCTCTATTAACATGGGCTACAGTTCTGATATCATAGATCTCAGTTCTTAAAAGACATGCGTGTGAAAGGACACAGTATGTCACAAAGAACATGGCATGGATCTCTCTATTCAATACCCAGGCAAAGTAACCTGGTTGCTTGCAGTGATGATAGGTGTGGCCCACAAGTTTAAGGAGGCCAGCTAGCCCTGCACTGGGTGCAACTCCAGAAATAGTCTTCCAGCAGAGAAGGTTGCCTGATTAACAAGTGGCTCAGAGGCTGGTGCCACCAACAAAATTTTGGTTCTTTGATCTTGGCGAACTTTATACGGCCCTGGGTCTGCTAGCACGGATGGGGTACAGCTGTCTCAGAGGGGGAGATAGATCCTGGCACATGAGCTGGTGGGGCTTGTTGAAAGGGCTTTAAACTAGGCATGAAGGGGAAGAGGGTACTCTTGTCAGCAGTACAGAGCAAGCCAGAGGTAGGGGTAAAACCAGCAGCCCAGCTGAAGTGTGCGTACACTGATGCACACAGTATGGGTAGTAAACAAGAGGAGCTGGAAGCCTTGGTCCAAGAGGAAAACTATGATGTTGTCACCATCACAGAAATGTGACGGGATGGCTCACACAACTGGAGTGCTGTAATCAATGGTTACAGACACTTCAGGAGAGATAAGTGAGGGAGAAGGGGTGGAGGAGTAACCCTGTATATTAGGGAGGCTCTGGATGTCATGGAAGCAGAGATTAAGGATGATCAGGTTACGTCCCTATGGGTAAGAATTAGGGGGAAGGCCAACAAGGCTGACATCCTGGTTGGAGTCTGTTATAGACCACCCAACCAGGAAGAAGAGATTGATTTATTATTCTTTAAGCAGCTGGAGACTGCCTCAAGTTGACCTTGTTCTTCTGGGTGACTTTAACCTGCCAGACATCTGCTGGGACTTTAACATCGCAGAGAAGAGGCAGTCTAGAAGATTCCAGGAGTGTATGGAGGACAACTTATCTCAGTTGTTATGTGAGCCTACCAGGAGTGCAGCCCTGCTTGACCTGCTGTTCACAAACAGAGAAGGGCTGGTGGGAGATAGGGCAGTCAGGGGCTGCCTGGGGTCCACTGACCGTGAAATTATAGAATTTGCAATATACTGTGAAACCAGGAGGGGCATAAACAAAACCTCCACACTGGACTTTCAAAGGGCAGACTTCAGCTTATTTAAGGAACTAAGTTTGAAAGTTCCTTGGGAAAAAGCACTTAAAAACAAAGGGGTGCAGGCAGGCTGGACCTAGTTCAAGAAAGAACTTTTGGAGGTGCAGGAACAGGCTGTGCCAATGTGCCGGAAGATGACCTGATGAGGGAGACAGGCAGGCTGGGTGGGCAAGGAACTTCTAAAGGAATTAAGGGGAAAAAAAAGAGGGTGCATCACCTTTGGGAAAAAGGGGAGGTATCCCAGGAAGAGTTTAAGGATGTTATTAGGTCTTGTAGGAAAAAAATTAGAGAGG
>VWYK01020132.1:0-13538 GCA_013399775.1 Semnornis frantzii | reverse complement strand
GAGGCAGTGGTATACAAAGTTTTAAAACCACCTCAGAGATTCTTAGTGGGGAAGAAACACACAAAAAGTCAAGGAATTTTAACTTAAAGAATGTAGCAATAGTTCTACTCCAGCTGAACATAGCTGAGCTATCAATCCTTTATTTTATACATATAAAACATGTTACTAAGTTCCATATTTTTCATTTTCAAGGATGACAAATTATTAAAAAATATATGAACTTTGAACCAAAATCATATTTTGAGAAAATTTTCTCATTATTTCATTGGAAAATCAGAAGGGAATTCAACTGAGATTCTACAGATATCTGTCCTGGATGCAGCTTTATTCTATAATTTCCCTTACAACTCTAGGTCACAAGCAATCTGGATAACTGAAATCAATAAGGTGGAATTCAATAATAGCAAATGCATCAAATAGTACTCTTAGGAAAGACAAAGTTAAATGCACAAATACAAAAGGAGTAGAATGGGAGCATGAAGCATTGTTGTAGGAAAAAAAAAAGGCAGATCCATTAGGAACCTGCAATATAATGTTTTGGGAAAGAAAGACAGATCCATTTTTAGGACATATTGATAGGAGTAGTTTGGGAAAGATGTATAGGTAGTGACTCCATTGATGAGATGTTAGCAAGAGTATTGTGTTTAGTTTCCCTAGGCAAACTGGAGATAGTGCAGAGAACAACAATAAAAATGATTAAATGTTTAGAAACCATGACACACAAAAAGGCTGAAAGATTTGGTTTGTTTAGTCTGGGAAATAGTATATTTAGAGGCATAACAGTCCTAGAACAACCAAAATATTTTTCCATATTCACAAGAAGGAAGTCAGAAACCAATTGGCTTGATCTACAGCACAAGAAAACTCCTTGTCTGTTAAAGACAACTACGTCCAGGAAAAGGGGATCAAGCATCTCCAAAGAGTTTAGGAATACAAGTCAGTGTCAATACCAAGATATCAGTGCTGCCACTAACTAGCCTCAGTTATCATTGAGTCATGCACTGCTGAGTACATGTCATTGCTTTCCTTTGAGTCTCTAATACAGTTTTGGGTGTTTTTCCACTGGTCTCACTCATGTTTTTGCTAAAGGAGTGGAAAGAATGACCTGATTACCAGAAATAGGTATGTACCTGAATGCTGGCTTCTGAATCTCTATTGTGTTTGAAGAGGATGGAGCTGCTGCTTCAGAATTCAGCCCTGAGCTTTGTTAGAGAGGACAAATGCAAAGCTATTTCACTCTGCTGCTTACAGCTGCAAGCAAGAGCAAAATTCAGCCCTCATAATGCTAAGTAATTGGCTGTGAAATCAGATAAGGAAGTGACTTGTTCTCAAGAGTCTAATTCTGGCAAAACCACCTTCCTGCTTCTACAGAACCTCCTTTTCTCCCTCTATCTTTTCTTTTTTTTTCCCTTTCCCCAGGGGAAAACACATTAAAAACTGAAAAATGTAAAGGCCTCCTGGAAACATTTAACTCAAAATCACAAAACCCAGAATAGGGAAAAAAAAAAAAAAAGGCCACACACCCAAAAAATCCCCAAACAATAAAATATGTACTGGCATTCAGGTGTGATTTTCTTTCTTGAGAAATACAGAACTGCTGTTGCCAAATACATGCACAAGTAATAGGTAAACTGATGTTAATAATGAAATGCTCTGAAAAAGTACAATGGTTCCAGTAGATGTTAGAACATGTCTGCACTATTTAAAAATTAACCATCTCATTAAAGTTATATTACTGGTTAATTTCTGGTGTTTAATTGTTAGAAAGTTATCTTTCCAGCTTCCAGGGAAGAATTAGAAATGCCACACTTATGTGTTTAATTCTTCCTCTGCCAAGCACTGACAAGTTTCAAGAGACATATATTTTAAATTATTTGGGAGATGTAACTATAATAGTTTTGATTACCATACTATAAAGTCAGTGAACCTTGTGTCATGGCAGATTTTACCCAGTCTTGTGAAGTGTCTTGAAACAGATTCTTTTTTCCCCTACTGTCTAAGGGAGCTGAGACTAAGGGAAAGCTGCCCCTTGTGACAGCAGCAAATCTGGTCCAGAGTGTTTTTTGAAAAGAACCTTCCATTTGGTTTCATCCTCCTCCACATCTTGTGTGTCTCAAGCTCTGGCACTGGCTGAGTTCACCAAGCCAGACTAGCCTGGCTTTAGCATGTTCTTAAATGCCAGTTCTGAATGCTTACCTGTTCTAAAATGCTTGTCAATTTGTTGCATCACGGTTTGTTTGCTGTTGCTGTCTGTTGTTTAATTTGAACAGTTCTCAAATCTGTTACAACTGAAGCCAGAAGCATTACAGGGAAGCACTTGTGGGGTTTTCTATGAGCTTTCCCACAAACATTCCTCTAACAGCTCTCCAAAACACAAAACTTTCTTTTATTATTTTTTTCCCACCCCCAAAGAGACTTGCATATCATCAGATGCGGGATGGTGGTTATACGGAGTCAGAGAAACCTTGATCCAAGTAAATCAAGCCCTTTTAAACCTACCAGGTAGTATAATAAAATTTTACTTGGCTGTCTGTAGCCAAGTACACATTCAAACAGTTGTCTAATTTAATGCATATAGTAAACAGACATTACCAGCAACTGACGGCATCAGGTAGGCTGAACATTTCTCATTCAAATGAGGCATAGAGCATGAAACTGAAATGCAGAAATAAACATAAGAGAAGAGATAATGTAGAGAAAAAAATGTTTCTTAATTATGCTGTGTCCACTTTCTGTAGCAGATTGTCCTCCTAATTCACCCTGGCTTAATCAACCTGTCAACTTGCTTTGGAACAGAGAGCTGCACACCCAGAGCTCTGTTTATCTGGTGTAAAGGTGTCCTTGTTTCCATATTTTAGTTATCCAGTGGTTCACTCTGGTGTCAGAAGGTGCATACTGGAGGAATATAAAAAAATCCTCATTGCACAGAAAGAAAATATTCTGTCTGTTGTCAAGAATGACTCCAGCTTCAGGTCACAGGAATAGAGGTTGTTTTAAACTTTTCACGGTATGCTTTGAGAATAATGAAGTAAGCTTAGTGACAACTTCCTGAAAGCATACAACCTTCTTATGCAGCTGGCTAGGATGATGCATTTTGAGGTCCAATACAAGAAGAAATTCAGGTTCTTGGAGATGGTAGACATGCATGTTAGTACAGATAATCAGTAAAATAGTAATCAGAAGAAAACCGAGGCTAAGGATAGTTCCTAGCCGAGCAGATGGTCAGTAACTATTTACTAAATAAATGCTACAGAAACAAATCCTACCTGCAAACAGAGATAAACTTTCATGAGATTAAAGATTTCTAATTGCTCAGAAACCATTTGACCACAGCAGAGCATTAGCCCAATCCACAGAAACAGCTCAGCAAATGTTTAAGTATGGCAGTTACACTACAGATGTAGATCTCATATATCCATTGGAAAAGGAAAAGAAGAGTTGACTAATTTGAGACAATAATCCTAAATGTTAAAGATCTCTCCTAGAAGCCAAGATTCTTACTTAAAGGTTAGTTCATTAAAGAGGTCATCCTTTGAGATATGTCTGGAAAAGGAACTTTGATTTTGTCTTGGTAAAAGTCAGTAGCATGCTTTGTCAGAAATTCTGGACTAGCATAGGTTAGAGGTATCCTTTGTTTGTCATAGTTATATTTTTGAAAGATATAGTTACCTTTCTTTTCAGTCCAATGTAATTACAGTTATTTTAAGAAATAAAAAGAAAAAAAGGAAAACAGTATAAAATATAAAAGTATAAAATACAGAGTTGATATTCAGTTAAATTCATAGATTTCTAAAGCATAAAATTAAAGGTTCATAAACTGATAGTTGTTTACATATTTGACACCAGTTTAGAACAAAGTCTTTTACACTTGCAAGGTTGTAATAAATAAAGCTTTCAAAGAGCGGGTACTCTGATTCTTAGGTCTACCTTTTCAGAACTTAACTGATTACTCTGCTCACTTCAGAATTTATGTTGGCCAAAGTGGCTGTTCAAACCATAGCCTTCTGAACTGGTTGTTAACATGACACTAGCCTCCCGTACTCCTCATGACTTTTCCAGCTTCCTCCAGGAGTTTCTCAGCAGGGGCACGGGGCAGGATCTGCTCTGCTCCTTCCCAGCTGTGCTCTTTTCATGAGCAGCAGCTGCCTACATCAGAGGGTATTAATGTGCATGGACACTTTCTGGACGATTCTGAGTAGGCATCACAGGTGACAAGGGCAGCAGAAATGTGTTGTGTTTAGTCCCAAAGTTTTGCATAATGCAACATGCCAAGGTCATAAGGAAAAAAAATGCAGCTGAGGGCAGAATTTGAATTTAAGGGGTTTGAATGATAAGCATCATATTTTTTTCATGCATTTTCTTGAACAGACCCTTCCAAGTAGGAGAGGGACTCTTACTAGGATACCTCTACACTTCTACAAAACAGATGAAATAATGAAGTGGACACTCTGAAAACAATGAAAATCAATAATTCAGCCTCTTGAACTTTCCAAGTGGCTCAGATGGTTGCCCTTATTCCTGAATTCAAGCAGCCAATGGTTTGCTCAGTAATTCTCTACATGCCTCATTTCTGTCCATGTCCCGTGGTCCTCAGACTGGGAGACATCTCAACTTACAGCATGCTGCTTAAAGAAGCCTAGAGTTACTGCCCTACAGGAGAGCCTGTCTTACTTCTGAAGGAAGATGCTGTGGACTGAATTAAAAAGCTTTATTAAAGATCTACTTAGATGACATAAATAAGGCATGCAATATAAACCGAGGGTGTAGAAAAAGGTATGGTGAAGAATAACACAGATAGGCATAGAACGTTCCATCAAGAAGTAACATGTTTCTAAAACTGCAATAAAGAGGCAGAAGTGAATTGCAATAGGAAACTGAAAGGAAAGCAAAAGGAAAAAAAAGAACAGCAGGACAACAGTTTTTAATAGATTTTTCAACTATTTTGGACACTAATAGGGAAAAATATCAAAATAGCTTGAATTGTACAAAGCTGATGTCCTGGAAGGATGTAATTTTTCATCTCCTGCTATAAAATGTGAATATTTAAGTATGAACAGCACAGTAAAGAATGAGGTCAGCTTGGCATTATCAGTAGCAATCTGTCTTGTAGGTAGAGACTGCAGTTTTTAAAAAGCTACCCCGAACCTACTTTAGTTGAAGACTCAACTTCAAACCACTTGTTTCTAATACAAGACAAACTGCATTGTTTCATTTCTGATCCAAAACACAGAACTTTTCAGGTGGTATAGAGAGAGGTGAGAAAAAGTCTGACTTATATCCAGGTTTCACTGCATACCTGCCAATGTGGTTATAAAATATTCACCTGCTCACACACACGTACAGATATCTACTGTCTCTGTGTCTATGCAAGCTGTGCACATATATACACATCTCTCAGGAATACTGCATGTGACAAACAATGGTTGTGCAGTTTTCCTTTCTGGTTTCTTAGTTACATTGAAAGCTATTTCTTACTTATTTAAGTCTATATTTGGGATCTATATAGGCCTGCCATGAAAAGTGAAGTGGTGTTATTATCAGTTGATCATTTGTGATTCTTTTCTTTCTGTTTTCATTACATTTTTCCTTGTCATATTTCATTAACTTTCAATTTTAACTTAAAATATTTGCCCAGATCTGAAAAAAAAAAAAAAAAAACTAAAAAAAAAGCCAAACCAGCCAACCCTTAACTTATAACTGAAATTCATCTTGTACACATCCTGTATATTTTCTTCACAAATATAGTGATTTGTTGGAAACCACTAGTTTGTAAGGGGATCCTGTATCAGGTAAGTACTAGAGCAAAGGTTGATAACTAATACAGTTGATAGCTAAGGCTTGAGTTCTGGATGTCAAGTATTGCTTGGCAACCCTTTGATCAGAACAAAGGTGCAAAAAAGAGGAGCAAAACAACTCCCTTCTATACAGTATTGGATTTTAAGACAGGAAGCTATGTGCTTATATACTGCATATATGCTTTATTTCTAGGCAATATAAATGGAATGTAGCAAACTTGATTTCTATTTCTTTTCTTCTTTGGACTAATGAGGCAAAATGCCATTTAAACAAAAACAGTATGCTAAAGATAGTTTCTACTCTTTCAGAGTGCATAACTAAGCCCACAGATCAGACCCTTTCACACACTGGGATAAACTCGAGAGAAAATCTAAGCACCTTTCTGGTTAAAACCAATCTCTCCTACTTAACAAAAGCTTTTTTCAATAATACAAAAAATGATAAAAATTATGGTGTCCCCAGTGTTGACTGGGTTCAATATCTGGGACAAATATCCCCTCAGGTAAAGCTGGTAAACCTTCTGAAGTCAGCTGTTATGCTATTAATCTCATCATTCATAAAATGTCTTATGCCATTTATTACCACCTTCACACCTCAAACCTCTGGTCTGGCATTGAGTGTTGTCTAATAGTGATTAAGTGCAAAGGATTTAGTTTACTTAGCCTGTCAGTATTCGAAATGATTTCCCATCCTCAACTGTGTACAGAGATTGAAAACCCTTCGATATGTTTTGGAGGATAAACTGTTATCTTCGTACTTTCCAATGTGCCATTTAAGAATATCTTGTTTTAAAGTTGTCTCTTCTAAGGAAGGTTTTTAAATAAAACTGACTTGCATAAAGGCTCTCATTTCTGTGGCAACATCCTTCCTTGACTTACTAATGATGTAGCAACAAAGTGATACTGAACACTGCTTGAGAAAAGGTGGTTTATATCTAAAGTTTCTATCCATTTTGCCTTTTTCTGATGCAGACCTAGAGATTCCTGAGGTTTGAAAGGCTCTGCAAAGGGATCTCAACAGGCTGGATCAATGGGCTGAAATCAGTTGTGTGAGTTTTAACAAGGCCAAGTGCTGGGTCCTGCACTTGGGTCACAACAACCCCATGGAACGCTACAGCTGGGGGCAAAGTGTCTGGAAAGTTGCCTGGCAGAAAGGGCACTGGGAGTGCTGGCTGATAGCCAGCTGAACATGACCCAGCAATATGCCCAGGTGGGCAAGAAAGCCAACAGCATCCTGGCCTGTATCAGCAGGAGCAGGGAAATGATTGTGCCCCTGTACTTGGCACTGGTGAGGCTGCACCTTGAGTCCTGTGTTTAGTTTTGGGCCCCTCGCTACAAGAAAGACATTGATGTGCTGCAATAGGTCCAGAGAAGGGCAAGAAAGCTGGTGAAGGGTCTAGAGAAAAAGTCTTATGAGGAACATTTGAGGGAACTGGGATTGTTTAGTCTGGAAAAGAGGAAGCTGAGGGGAGACCTCCTTGCTCTCTACAACTGCCTAAAAGGAGATTGTAGTGAGCTGGGTATTGGTCTCTTTTCCTTAGTATCACATGATTGGATGAGAGTAAATGGCCTGAAATTATACTGGGGAGGTTTAGATTGGATATTAGGAAAAAAATCTTTATGGAAAGAGTGGTCAGGCATTGGAAGAGGATGCCCATGGAACTGGTGGAGTCATCATCCCCAGAGGTGTTCAAGAAATGTGTGGACATGGCACTTTGGGACATGGTTTAATGGCCATGGTGGTCTTAGGTAGAAGGTTGGACTCCGTGACCTTAGAGTTCTTTCCCAGCTGAAACAATTCTATGATTCTATGTTTCTTCTCTAAATTGTAAGGAAGGAAGATATTTGTTTCGCACTGAGCATGAGTTTGAGTAAAGCCATGTAAGTCTTTATAGCCAGTAACCAAGAGAAACAAATCCATTCCCTTAGGGGAAGATTTAGCAGATGAGCTGTCCCATGGAGCTTCTGCTCCTAGTCTCAATGCAGAAGAAACATTGCTTGATTCCCCTTCACGCAGTTTGGTTCTTGAGAGACAAGTGCATCAGGCCAGCAAGGTTATCAGTGATATCCTTCCATGTGATAACGTTGATGAATCACCACCCAACGGTTTTGATGGGGTTTATAAAGCAGGTTTGACAACAGGGAATCACCGACAGCAGAAGTGGCCATGAGTGCAGCCGTTCTCTTTCTTTGTTCTGTTTGACTCCAGGCTCACCACATGATGTGTTTTAGAAGCAGTACTTCAATGGGAAACATAAATGGGCAGCAACTGACAATTATTGTTTTGTGGTACTCATTAAATTCCTAGCCATAAAGGAAGTGGTGATGCATTGAGATGCTTTCACAGAAAGTATGTGGATGCACAGCCCTACAAAACACGCAGAAAGAAATGTTCAGCTGAAAAAGAATGTGCTTGGTCTATTAAGCTCGCACACAATTTGCATGCAAGGCTTTTGCTCCCTAAATCTGCGAGAAGAGAATTTCTACAGACACTATCTTGCTTCAACAAATGAAAGGTTTCAGCAAATGGCAGCAGGGAATGTGCTTATCTTGGTCTTTTCTTGCAGAAAGTTTGTAACCCTAATATGCATCCTGTGCAGGTTTGAAGCGGAGAATACATTTGTTTAAAATGAGACTTTCTTGAATCTGTGATAGTGGGAACGGCAATGAAAATAAAACAGTTTTGCAAGTATTTCATTCAGCACTCAAAGCAGAATATTTTGTTACAATTTTGATTATGTTTCAAGGTATAAAAGACTGTCAAAATATGTTGAGACATTGAGAATAACAAAAGTTTCAATTGTGAAATCTCTTTCTCTGAAAACTACTTGAAATCATATTTATTTTCTCTTGATGTAAGTTTAGATAGGTAAGATCAAATGCTAAATTAAACATCAATAAGCTGTAAGGAGCCTATCTTAGTCACACTTTTTTAATCAAGGTTTTCGATATGATATTAAGGTCCATTTGTACTCAGAACATAATGCACCAATTTCATGCATTTCCAGGCAGAGTTCATTATAGGGGATTCATTCATGCTTATTTAAGCTACATTTTAAATGCTTCCTATGAAGAGTTTGATTCCAAGACTGTGTACAGAAGAAATAAGCAACTGTGCAAGCTAAAGCATTTTCAGTTGCGCCTTTCAGAAAGACAAGCAAAATACCATTAAAAAAACCCCCCAAAACCTCAAAAGCTAAAACTGAACAACAGCATATCTATTTTAAAATCTTTTTTCTAGAAAAGTAGCAGCAAGATAAATGGAGGTTTTAGTGTGTAAAATGTGCATCAGTAAATGATCAATGCTTCAGCAGAATATCCCTATTGGATGATGATTCATTAGTGTTATCTCAGAGAAGGAAAGATATTGATAATTTGATACTGAGCATCCACTATCCTAATCGTTATTGGCAGAAAGTCTATTGAAGATCATAGGTCATGGATCTAAAATTAAGTATGCCATAAAAAAAAAAAATAGGCAAGGGACAAGGACAGACATTCTTATAGATTAAGAATCACACTAAAATGCACTGTAGCAATTAAATTTGTTAAGATATTATTTGATAAAATAAAGTTACCATCATCAGTGAAACATTTCTCATTTAAAATTAGCTGGAGAAGGAAATCTGAATATTAGCACCTCCTCAGCTCTCAGTGGTTTTTGCCCTGATGTATATGAATTTGCCTTCAAAATTTATTTTTCTTAAAGATTATGCTGGAGTACACAACAGTATAATAAGATACTTTTTTTTTTTTTCTTTTTTGGGTTGTGTTTTTTTTTTTTCCTTGACCTTGAAGCACTCTAATTTTTTGACAACTGTGGTGGGGCACACCCAAGTCCCTGCCCCACCGAAGGTTTGAATGGGATGTGAAACTGTTCTGCTTCCCCCCACCTCTGGTTCCCGGGGTTTGGAATGTGAAGGGAGTAGGTNGTCAGATGCTGCCTGCCTGTGGAAGGGACCTGCCTCTGCGGTAATCTTGGGTACGCAGAACAGCCTGAGCTCTACCCTGAGCTGCCCCACGATTTGCACTTCAAGGCACTGCCACACACACTGCTGACAAGGAGCCAAGGGACCATCTCCAACTTCCTACTCCACTGCAGTGAGTAGCACAGACGTTCCCTAGGCTCCAGGCTGCCTTTATTTGTAAGTCTGGCAAAGCTATTTTTATCGCAAACTTTTCCAAGCTTTCTGATTTTCCTGAATTACTAAATTCCCTGTAATAATCTTTGTGAAGATTTTCCCGAGCAAATTTCCGAACCTGAAACTAACCAATTTTATATAAAGTTGTGGGCAGGGCTTTCTGGAAATAAAATAACTGCAGATTTTACAATTTCCTGCCTTGTGAAATCCCACAACCAAGACAACAACTTCCCTCACTTTTTCAACATTTTGTTAAATGATAAATTGAGAACCAGATGGCTAAATGGAATTTCAAAGCAATCACCATGAAAAGAAATGCTGCTACCAGTGCAAGGGAAGGGGTTGTACACTATGTTCTAGGCTGCATGAAGGAGAGCTTCACCCTAAGGACTGTCCTAGCTGTACCAGACCTTAGTTTAGCTACATAACGAGTCCAAACCAAGTCACTGTCACTTTATACAGTAACTTTTGCCTGAGTTGGCAGACTGACACCAGGAATGTAAGGCTCCCAGAAGTATTTTGGCAAGAACTAATTAAAAAAGACTACCGATACACATCACATACACACACCTTTCTTGCCTCCAAACTGGACTGTACAACTCAGCAGAAGTATGCCATTTGCTTCTGGATATTGTGAGGGAAAGTATGGGATGTTTGGCATTGCTCAAATGTTCCTCTAAAGTCTTTTGTCAGGGTCATTATGTCTGCTCAGTCTAAATATTTTACATATAAAATAGTTTGAGGGCAAACCCAAATAAAACTATTATAATTTTTTTACAACAAAGTAAACCACCAAAAACAGAATAGTTACAGTATCTTGCAGTGTCTGTTAAGACAGACATGGCAAAGGAAAGAAAACCATGCTTCATTCAGTTTAAAAGCCAGAAGGTCACCCTCTTCATCTTTATATTCCAGCCTTTAAACTCTATCACTTATTTAACTCATGTAGTATGGGACTCAGACTCACAGCATGCCCTTTTCCACCGACTGAACACAGAACACATTTTCTACCAACATTGTGATGACAGATTTTCTTTATACATCATTTCCTCTTGTAATTCCCCATGGTTTCCTCTCAACTCCAAATCTGCTTGGATCCCTCCTCTCAACTATTCCCTTTAACATTCAGGAAGAGGTCTGAGCTCTCCTCTTACCTCAGCAATGGCTGTCTCTTTTGGAAAAGCATGGATGGCCACCTGTTCAGAGAGAAGAAGGAATTGGACACAGTGAGGCTTGGCCAGGTTGCTTCTAGGCCCATTCTGATTCTGAGGGACCAGCTGAAGAGGTAACACAGCACTGATATTTCTAGACCAGATGTTTTCACATCACAGCCCTGAGATTCTACATGAACTCATACAAACTACAGATGTTACATGGCTGCATGGCTGGCATTAAAGCAGGTTACTGTAGTCTGACTGCAGATGAGGTGGTAAGCAAGTCACTTTGGGTATTAACAAGCTTGAGCATGAACAAATTCAGTCTTTGAGGGGAATCATGAGAAGTTTCAATCAGAGAAGACCACAAAAATTCAATTAAGATCCAGTGTGCTTTATCTTACAGTACTGCCAGAAGTGTGTTAGAGCACCCAGGATTTATTCTGTTTGGTGACAAAAAGTAGCTCAAGTGCCTGCCAAAGGCCAGTAGCAAAGGTTATGAGTTGTGGGTGCAGTGGCAGAAGAATGCAGGGAGATGCAAGCACATGCTGAAGAAAGAGCTGGAGAGGTAGGAGGAAACCAATACTGCTCTTTTTAGTAGTTGCAAATTACAGAATGCAGCCTAGATGATTACCATCGCATCTTAGGGGCTGACATAACATTACTATCTTGTACTGTACTGTAGTCATCAGATATTATGGTCTGGGCAACTGTTATTATCATCCATTTGTCTAAGAAACTACAGGTTATGACATCATGAGGGAATTTTTATTGGAGCCTTACAGGGTCAGTTTTGCAGAAGCCTGTTGTGCTGCCAGGTGACGATCATAGGAGTCAAGTGAACCCCACAGGCACAGTGGATCTGAGGGGTTATTACAAGCTCACAAATCATTGTGTTCATCTGAGGCTGGACCTAGACGTGTAAATCATGCTACAATAAAAAGGTTTCTTCTCCTGTTAGTGTGTATTAGAAGCACTTTGGAAAGTAGTCTGTCCCTGCTGCTGTTTTCTCCCATTTCAGTGTTACAAAGGTTATTGGTCTTCAACAGGATGGCTGCCCCCGGTGCTAGACTCGGGTATGCCAACTGTAATTAAAGATTTTGAAAACATAATGCATTTAATGGCTTATTCAGGGTGACAAGTGTTATCTTACCTTGGGAATGTCTGTGAGCCTAGAAGGAGTAGGTTTCTGTTCTGTTTTCCCTTGCTGTATCATTTGATATTAGCTTTCTTTTGTATGTTTTTGAGACCAACGCGTAAGCTGTGCATTTGGTAATCTTGTGTTGAAATCATAATAAAATGTCACACTAATTTATTCTCTGGGAGTATTTTGCTAGCTTCTTGTATTAATGCCCCTCAAAGCTAATTTAGATGCTTGTTGTCTGTGCATTCCACATCTGTCTATATTAATAATTGCGCAAGTGTCTGAACAAATTAAGACATTTTACAGCATTTAAACATCCCAAAGATGTTACATTTTCCATGAAAGTGGAGAGGTTGTACTGTAATTTATGAATGTTTTCCCATTAATCTCTGAATTGTTTTGGCAGCTGATGCCTGAAAGCAGCAGCTACCTGGCAAGGACAGAATATCTGTCAGACTATGAAGGGTTCCTGCGTTCACTGAAGAGATAAATGGGAACACTGAAATAGAGTTAAGCCCAGAGAAGGAAGATCATCTTCAGACAGACTTGCCAAGGCTGCTCCCTTATAGCTTCTAGCTTTCATTGTAGCTTAGTGAATGCAGTTAAGTATTCTCACAAAATAAACTTACTTTTTTCAGACAAGAAGTACTGAAAATCCCTAAGATGCCACTTCTAATACTGGAACTTGCTTATTGGCAGTTTTTCATATGTGTGTTTTTTCACATAGAAAATAAAGCTATTCTAATAAAAAGTTTGAGTTTTCTTAAAATATGGTTTTTAATCCAAAACATTGGATCTTTTCCATCTAGCCTTACTGAGAAGACAGATTATTTTTCAGTTGTGTCACTGATAAAGCAGAATTGGTTTTTTTTTTCATGTACAGAAAATTTTAGGTGCCTATGATTCTCGTATTGCTCTACAGAATCACTATTCATTCTCATCACTGGAAACCCATATTGTAGATGGCCTCCCTGCAACTGGAACTATGACTTTCTAAATGTATAGAACAAGTAATTCTAATGTCTAATTTTCTTTGAGAAGAAAAATTAAAACTCAAAATCAGAGGACTCTTAGACATACAATTTCAGATCTTTTGCACCTGCTTCCTTAAAATGTATTGTTTTATCTTTTCCTCTTTATTTAAAATATATTCTATTAGTTAAATAAGTCCTGTTGAAGACAGAAGACAAAATTAGTTTTATAGCAGAATTAGAAAAAAAGTCATTGATTAAAATAAAGAGGTTGAAACTTAAAGGAAGTTTTTACGAATACATTCTTTCAGAGAAAGAAGGAAAATGAAAAT
>VWYK01020115.1:0-28073 GCA_013399775.1 Semnornis frantzii | reverse complement strand
GGGTGTTGTTGTGAATGGAAGTGAAAGGACCTCCACTGGAACATAGAAAAAATAGAATGTAGCTATGCAGTCTCTAATTGCTTATTATTGTGTCCTCTTCAAAATATTCTGGTGGGGTTTAGTTTAAAACGTCAGTGTTTTGATGTCAAAATAGACAGACCATGTGCAGGTGGACAAGAGGGTAACTGTGCCAATTCCTACTTCTTCTCTAGGGCAAACCGTTGCATATCCATTCCGGTTTGGACTGGAACTCATACCCGCTACTATCCTGACCATCAAGAACCTCGTTTGCAAGTTCTAATCGCTGATGCGGCGCTTGTCAACGAGACTGACAAGGCTGAAAGTGCAGCATGGTGTTAAATCTCTATCACCGCTACGCGGCAGCGAGCTGCTCTGTGCGAGCACGAACGCTAGAGGGCAGACCGCACATGTTCCGCTGGCTGGGGCGGCACAGAAGCGCTGCCCTCACCCCGCCAGGTCACACGCATAGCACCAAAATACATGCTTCCTTAGAAACGTAGTTGAACTGATCCCAAACCCAAGAGGGATATGTAAAAACAGTTGTGAAAAAAAAAAAAGGAACAAAAAGGTGTAGAAAATGTCTTGAGCTAACGATTTTTTTTTTGTTCCCCAGGATGCCTCTCCTCCAGGGAGATAGGTTAAAACTTGTTCAGAAGGGACTTGGTTCTTTACTGGTTTCCCTTTGGAGCTACAGGGCACTCACCTGCGAAAAGGAGGGAATCCACATAGTAGTATGTATGTGATCACTCCTGCAGCCCAAATATCCACCTTCAAGCCATAGCTGAGAAAACAAGACTGTGTTACTGCATTGGCTTCAAACAACAACAGTTATTCCAATCCAACAGTTGCTGACGATAACATCCTTTGTCAGCGACTTTTTCCTTCTTTTATAAGCCTCAAGGCTCTCTCAGGGTCTTCTGAATATACTCAGATTCAATTCAGTGTCAAGGTTTCCCAATCCAGAATCACTAATGATAGACAAGAATGTGCTTTCTCAGTTCTCATACTGGAATAATGATCTCTAAGGTTATCCTGTGTTGCCAAGCAACAAGGACGATACCAATTCTCCAGTCTGTTGAGTGAATATCACAGGGAAAAAGAAATGCACTTTTCTTTTAAGGCACAGAAATTCAAACACTAGAGGTCAAGGAGAGTTTTTTTTCCCTGTTATACATTCAGTTTGTCAAGATGTAGAAGATGCCCTTTGATGTTTGAGCTCACTGCAGTTATGAAATAGTCCTCTGTATTTCAGAGGCACTGAACAATACTTGAAACGACACCACAAACCTCCCTCCATCATGAAAACCAAATCCAGCATGGTCAGAGCTACGGAATGGAGGTCTACCAAGTCTAAAAGGGAAGACTACTTGTGAAATTCTGCCATTTTACAAAATGATTTATGCAACCACCTGTCACACACACACAAAAAATCAGACTGATTAAACCAACAGGTATCAAATCACATGTGTCACTCAGAGAAGGTCACTTGAATCAACATGGTCTAATTAGCATGCTCTGAGAACAGGTCTAGACTAGGTGATTGCTGGAATCTCTTCCAGTACACATTACTCCCTTTCTAACATGAATACTGTGTTTCACTTCTCCTTTTTCCACCTAGCAGCTGCCAGAGCTGATACAATGGGCTCTGAACCATCAGACGAGACAGGGGTACAAACCAGTAAACTCCAGCACACCAGCACTGGTCCTAGGGAGATGGTAAGGGGGCAAAGGTGAATTCTGATGCTGCCCATTTCCTGTAGATGGCTTAGTTACCAGAAAATGGAGGACCACCTTACTAGAGCATTGTAGTTCTTCTAATGGTTAGGAGCCACCTCTCACCCCTGGAGATATGCAAGGTGAGGCTCGACAGGACACTGGGCAGCCTGATCTAGTTGACGATGTCCCTGCCTACATGACCTCTGGAGGTGCCTTCCAGGCCAGCCTGGAATGCTATGATTCTATGAAAAGTAACTGGTGACAGGATATGCATCTTAGTCATCCTTACCCTGTCTCAGCGATGATTTCTGGAGCCACATATGTGGGGGTACCACAGACAGTATATAGAGGTCCTTCGACCACAGTTGCCAGTCCAAAGTCTCCTAACTTCAAAGACTTGGTTCCATCTGAGTATTCACATACCTAAAATCAGCAAAATAAGAACAAAATGAGGAGAAATATATCTGGATTTTTAAAATCCTTTGGAAAATAGTAAGCATCACACAGGGAGGACAGGAGAAAACTTCCACAGCCCTGCAGGGAGAGAAGAGCTCAATGGTATGACCACTGACTGCCACAGTGCTGCTGTTCAATGGAGCTGTCTGCCAGCTATGTAGGTCAGACCATGACAGAGCCTCAAAGAGCTGCGGGGTGGGGGTGGGGGAACAAAACCCAACTGTAGAATGCTGAGTTTTATATCTATTAAGAAAAAAATGTAATGCTCTACTTCCATTTGATTGGGGTCTGGAATTTAAAATGCACTTGGCAGTTACAATCAGATGTGTTTAATAGCTGTCACTGTTGTCACTGGCATAAATGTGGCCAGTCAGCATCTTGGGTACTGCATAGGCAAATGTCTTCCCTAAGCTTAGTCTAGGCAAATTCAGTACAGTAGTGAGAAAGCTGACTGCAAAGTGCTTAGGTTTCTGTGCAACCCAAGGGCATCTTACCAAAAGCACCATAAAGAATCTAAAGCATCTTGTTCCCAGTCCTTTTGGTGAGGAAAGAAGGTAAATTTTAATAGATAGCTAAAGTAATTCAAACCAGACCAGCAGCAAAGGAAACATCCCCAATAGACAAATCTCAGTTTTATTCTTAGAGTATTTATGTTAAAGTGATTTCTACAGGACCTAGTTTCTAAAATGTAGGACTCCAAAATCTCCAAAACGAGTCAATATATTTGGTTTCCTTGAACAAGTGAATACTGTTAAGGCACTTCCTTCATTCCCCTGCATAACTCCCACTGCCAAAGGAAGCAGTTTTTCTCCTTGGTGTCACAGCTCCATACCTACAATTGCTCTTCCAAGGGATGGCTAGGAAGGAGCACTAAATGCAGGCAGCTGGTGGCCCTGTGCAGAAGAACCAGCTACTTGCTGTTCCAGGGAGCACCGATGGGCATTGTTTGCATTTGCATTCAATACCATTCTGCCACTGCCAATCACAGTCAGTAAGATTTGCATCAGCTGAGTAATCTCTTTAGGCTTTCTAGGCAGAAAGGACATTTGTGACTATTTATAACTGAATCAATCACTAATGAGAGCTTAACATTTTTTTGGACTGCCTGTGTTTAAAAATGCACTAAGAATATGAGAAACTTCCACCTTCATTTTGTTTCTCTGAAGTGTCATGTTGCTGTGCTTACATTTTCCAGGAGAAGCTCCTCCCTCTCCTTTTGCTAAGCAACACAATTTATTTCAGGGCTTATTTGAATTGCTAAACACTGTTTGTGGCATTAGTTGGGGAAGAATGGGCTATTAATTGGGAAATATTTTCAGCTTATAGCCCTTATCCTTGTAACAGGTCAAAATGCAGTTTGGGATAAGCTATGACTCCTACTTCAGATTCAACCTCATTAAATGGAGTTGACAAAGACCACAAAAGGCCTTAAGAAGTGCCTACCAAGCGCTGGTGGAAGCTACTGGCACTCCTGATGAGTGCTTCAGGCAGAGGTGCTGATGGCCCTATTTGTTCAGTGCAAGATGTGCAATATCCCCCACCCCTTCCCCTTCATTTCCCATCTCCATGTACAGGCCAGATCACACTCTTGCCTATACAGACTTCTATGAACTGCATCTAAGCAGCCTTCATGGTAATTCTCATCATCACAGTGACTTTATGTCCCCCCTGAAAACAAAAGTACGGCCCCTTAGGACAAAATAAATGTATGTACAGATCTAATTCACGGCCACAATACAGTAAATCATCAGAAAGATGTTCCTACTGTGACAGTGAAAGAAAAAAACACCCAATAATTGCCTGGGACCATGATCATTCAGAGAGATGGCACTCAGCCCACCTCCTCTCCCACTTGCAAATGATAATAAATAATTCATGGCTGTGGCTTTAAAATTCATTGTGCTGTGAGACAAAATGGCAGCCACTCAAAATGTAAATCAAGAGGTCTAAGGAGGGTTTGAAACAAATCTTACCTGGGTATTAGTGATTGCAATCTCGTGGCAAAGATTTATTTCATACATGCTTACTCTAAATTAATATGCCTGCTGTACTCTGCTCAGCTCCTTGACATTTACATACAAGTATCTGCATTAATAAGAACAAAGTAAGAGAAAATAGTAGGAAATAAATGGGACCTACCAGGAGGTTTTCTGGCTTGATATCTCTGTGCACAATGTTGAGACCATGAAGGTATTTGAGAGCGCTGGCTAGGTTGTAGACCATTGCACTCCCATCTCTCTCTGTGTATTTGGTGGAAGAAGTGATGGCATCGAATAGATCTCCTCCCTAAAGTGATGCAAAGATCACAACATGAAAAATCATTAGGAGGATATTTCCAGGTGCTTCGAAGAGGCAGAGATGTTGTGCTCAGGGACATGGCCTAGCACCAGCCTTGGTAGAGAGCTAGAGAATGGTTGGACACAATCATCTTAAAGGCCTTTTGCAACCAAAACCATTCTGTAAGTCTATGATTCAAAAGCCACATCAAATCTTCCTGTACAAGAGGCTCAAATGCCTGCTAAACAGGAAAGAAAGACATCACTGTGGAAAGATGACCTTGTTCCCATGACACTAGACTGGGACTTGGGTCATCTACTTCAAATCAGGGAGTCACAGAATGGTCTGGGTTGGAAGGGACCTCCAAAGGTCATCCAGTCCAACCCACTCTGCAGCAAGCAGGGACATCCTCAACTAGAACAGGTAGCTCAGACTCTCAGCTCTACTCCAAGCTTCTGGTATCTCAGTGTGGGCAAGCCACAGTGCTTCTCTGTCTTGATTTCATTCTGTTGATCTTCCTACCTTTGATCACTCAATTTATATTACCTGCCAAGCACTAGCATAGTTTCCCTTCTCATCATCTTATCAATAGAATTCCTTTACTCACAGAAACCAGCCCTGGTTTGGAGTGAAGCCTGACTATAAATAGCCCAATAATAAAAAGCCTCATGTAGCAACTGTCCAGGCAGTGTAATGCACTGCAAATTGGAATTTCTGTAGCCGCTGCAGAAATACCACAGAAATAAAGCTGCAGAGGACCAACAAGAGAAGCATGACCTTTCCCAACCCAAATGATTCTATGATACACCATGGTGCAGAAGCTACAGGTGATTTCTGAAGGTGCCAGTTGTGCCGCCTCTGATTTTGGATGCCCTGTGCCTTGTGGGATACGTAACAAGGTGCAAGCCTGTTACTGATGTGTCAATTTCCAGCAACAAATCTGAGGTGGGTGTCTCCACAGTGGTTACCCAGGGTATATGGGTAGGAGTGAGCTGTCTGAGCTGTGGGTGGCATTCCAAGCATTTCAGTGAGTGGGGAAGAGAAGCAGCAATTCAGGAAATAGAGGCCAAGATGGTGGTGCATTATAATATAAAATTAAAAAAAAAAAGCTGTCTTAAACCCAGAAAAAGCTTCCACTATACAAAAATACCCTCCAGAAAGGAAGAGAAATGGGTAGGCTACAGAAATTATAAATTTAGCAACCACAATTCCCAGGCTGGCAACTATTCTAGAGGGGAGTCTCGAGTCTAACAGTGCTTCAGACAGAACTAAGACGTGGTGATGTCAGACTGGGGTCTGACACTCCAGCAGGCTGATGACTGCAGTGGTCTGTGAAGTGACAGAGAAATGAAGGTTTTTGTTTTCTCCTGTATAAAAGCACAGCATCTATTTTCTAGTGAACTGGAAATCAGGTTAGTGAGTGCTTGATGTAAGCAAAACGAGTGAGGTTTTTTGAGTTCACCTGAGTTTCAACTATTGGTTACATTGTCTACCAAGAAAAATTCAAAGCAAGGGTTTGTTTCAAACAGATGGTTAAGGGATTAGTGAAATAAGTGCAGTCATTCTGTCAGTAACTGCACATCACTATAAACATGACCTAAAAACTACTGCCCACCTCTCTCTAGGCTGTACACCTTGCAGATCTACCTCAAATCTGTGCAAACAGCCTAATGACAACTGAAAAGACATAAATTCTGTTCACCTGACTGACAAGAGTCCAAGCATGATGAAAAATGCAGGTTGCCACCGAAGTCTCACTTGACTTCTACCTGCCAAGAGCTAAGTGTTCCTAAACCCTTCTCAGATTTTACCCTAACACCAAGCATGTCTCTTGAGTCCTACCTTGACCAGTTCCATCACCAGGTAAAGTTCAGCCGGGGTGTCCATTTCCTCTATGAGCATAATGATGTTGGGGTGCTTCACTTGGCGCAGTATGGACACTTCATTTTCAATCAGGTGTTCCTGCTCAGGAAAAAGGAGAGGACTTTATCTGAATAGGAATTAAATTGCCAGAGTGCTTTTCCTTTGATCACTGGATCAGTGAGCACCCTTTTTGCTGTTTAACTTCAATGGCATAGGGTTATTGTCAGAGACTGGATTTTCCCGTTGTATTTTAGCCCAACTGCACTTCATTGCTGACTAAATTTAATTTAAAAATACCACATTTCACACAGCATAAGCAATGGGATGTGTCTGAAAAAAGGCCCCAGAACTGGACAGCAATTCAGGAAGTGCAGATTACATTCTTATATGGGTATTATGGGGTGAAATTAAGTTCAGAACCCCCCTGACCCCGAGCTGGATCATTGTAACCTCTCATGGTCTTGATCCTCTCCAGCCTTCACCTGTCGTTTAGCACAGGTTACTCAAGGACAGATTACTTAGGATTTATTTTTAAGGTCTTTATTTTTTTTTAAAGCATTGTGGATGACATACAGGAAAAATACTGTAACTGCCTTGGTTGCGGCTGTCACTTCATTTTCTATGTATGTTCAGATATACAAGCCACAGAAATAGCTGGGCTAAGTTGTGGCTGCAACAGCTTAGCAGCACACAGACTGGTGGTTTAGTTTCCTCTTCCCTAGATTTCTGAGGAAGCAGTGGGCTTCAAGAACAAATTAGTTCCAGAATGTTTTGTTTTCTAGAACTTCCTGGTGCTTAGTTAACGCTGGGAAGCCTCTCTCATGTGAATAATGATTTGCATTTCCCTTTAGCAAGAGTGGGCTGCAGACACTGTGTTAAGATTCATTTGTGTAACACTAGCAGTGGGGCAGGTCCCAGGACCTGCAGTTGTGGGTGTTTAGTGCACTGGCCAGTAGCATGCACTTCATGCATCTGTGAGCAGAGCACTACAGCTAGGGGTGATCCACTGTGCACAGGCAGTGCCTGAAGCCCTTACACTACTTCACCTGCTACCTGCAGGGTTATTTAAGACTGCAGTGTGCCTCTGCCAAAGCTCTACATGGCTATTCAGAACCCACATGCCATTTGTGCAGCTTGTTTTGTGAGAGTGTGGTTTGAACAGTCACACCTTTGGAATTCAGTTTGAGAGCATCAATTGTCATTCTGAACAAACATATGTCTGCTCCAAGCAAAGTGCTCTGGAGAAAAAAAAAATACAACAACAAGGAGAAGAACAACAAACAAACATGAAGCAATTCTGTTAAACATGATGCCGAATCTCATCAACAGATAAAAGTGAACAGCCACAGCATACTAAGCTTTATGGATGGAAGCCTGTAAATTCAAAACCAGCAGTAAGAGTCCAAGCAAAGACTACTACATTATGGCTTTTCCTGCCTAAAGAGGAGATAACAAATGAATTCATTTCGCATCCATTCATTTCCACTGAAACACTTTACCTGCGCTCGCTTCACTTCACCTGACTACCTTGTTAAGGCCTTTGAACAAAGCTCAGGCATAAATAAGGTTTATTTAAAATAAGCAATAATAATTATTATTTTTAAAAGGGCTCCAAACTGCTGTTGAGCTACTCTTTTAATACCTGTCCTTAAAAATGCTAATGTGTGTAGCTGTTTGCAACCATTACACTGTATTTTAACGTGGAAAAGAAAGTTTCAAACTCGTTGTGACAGTCTCCTAGGTAATGCAGTACAGATTTCAGTTACATTAATATGATTTATTGACAGAGAAATTATTGCCTAATTAACATTTAAGCCACTTGTGGAAAATTCATTTGCCAGCAAGGTTCAAGTTCTAGGACATCCTCTAGAGAGGAGTAAGCAACATCCCTGCATATTTGGGCCAGATGGGTACTTTGAAGCCGAGGTTGTTGGCATGTGAAATGGAGTGAGGAAGGAATAAAATACAGCAAAAGGCAGTGGTTTTCCTTGTTGGAATTCTTTCTGGATCCTTCTGCCACTGCCCTGACAGGTATAAACGCACCCTAACAACAGCTGGCTCACACACATGCACCCCTACCTAGCTATACAGGCATCGATCCATTCAGATCGGACTACTTTCACTAAGGTATTTGATCAATTTGTTTGTTTTAAAGCAGTGAGAAGGATAAATAGAAACTGTGTCTAAACTCTGCTGTTGGAACAGTTTATCTCTTTCTTGACCAATCCAGTTTATGACTGGACAACTAACAGGAAACATCTAAAGCTGCAAGAAGGAGAACACGTTGCCCCAGAGTTCTCTTTTGCTGGCTCACTCTCCCACAGCTGAAAAAGTGGCAACCATTTGATCTCAAAAAAGCAGCTCAAACACTTTCCTTAAATTAAAGATTCCTTTCTAAATGTTCCCTTAAATAAACCAGGAGCCTATGAGATGAAGGGATAGCAGGTGGGAATGCTCATCACCTAGCACGTAGCCTGCAGAAAGAGAAGGTTTCTCTTTCAGGCTCTCTAGTCGAGGTGTGCCACCACAGTAGGAGATGCATTCATGTACAGTAATACACAGCTAGCAGGGGATGCATCAATGTGCAGTAATACACAGCAATTCAGCATCCAAAGAACATCATCCAGACTTGCTACATCTTCCTACACGGTCACATTTGGAGCTCTGAATTACACTTCAGAGTACTTTATGCAAGTGGAAAAGAACACAAAGGTACCTTGGAAGGAAACCCTGACTTGGTTACAAAGCTGCCCCCGGGAACATTTCAATGCAATCACTGACATAAGAAACCAAGGTGTTTGCATCTGAAGTCCGTCCTTTCAGGCACCCTTGGAAGCGTGGCCTAGCTCCTACCCTCAAAGAGACTATAATCCAGCTGTTGATTGCTAATTAATAGTGTGCCCTCCAGTGCTCTTTTAGCTAATGCTGAACTGTGACCCATTTGATTCAGGGGTTGCTCCAGAGCACTTGGTTTTGAAGGCATTGTGAAGCAGTGAAGAGAGAAGTATTTGTTGTTATCTATCCCAACACTCAGTCTACAATCCTGCCTGTGGGCTGGGGCTTTTTATCTTCATTCTTTTAACATCTCTGTATGTACGTGGGAGGAAGGTGAAGAGCTCTGACATTCTCAGACATTTGTTTCCATTTGTGACATGCTGTTCTGCTGGAGAACTAATTTTTGGACCTTTTGTTTGAGGGTAAATTACTCTGTTCTTATTTTTCGTATGGAATTTTTTTGTTAGGAGCTCTCTGCTACACAGGATGGTGAAACTACATGAAGAAAGGGTTGCAAAAATGTCTTTCCGAATCCATGTTGTGCATATAAAAGGAGCATCTACAGCCATAAAAAGAGAAAAATAAGAGGCCTAGAGGGATAGATGTTATATAAATAGCCCTGTACTCAGCACTGAGTAAGGCCACACCTTGAGTACTGCATTCAGTTTTGGAGCCTTCCCTCCATGAAGGACATTGGTTGTTTGCCAAGAGAAAAGGAGGTTGAGAGGAGACCTCATTGCTCTCTCCAACTCCCTGAAAGGTTGCAGTGAGGTTGGTTTCTCCTCTCTAGTGGTGTTGATAGGACGAGAGGAAATGGCCTCAAGTTGCACTAGAGGAAGTTTAGTTGGATATTAGAAGAAACTCCTTGCCTGGAATGGTCTCAAAACCTGGCACAGGCTGCCCAAGAAGGTGGCTGCAGCCCTATCCCTGGACATATTTCAAGGAGCTAGAGATGTGGTACTGAGGGACAGGGTGTAGCCTTGGCAGAGTTAGAGAATGGTTGGACTGGATGACCTGAAAGGTCTTTTCCAACCAGAAGAATTCTTTGATTCTCTGTAGCTGCAGATTTTCTCTCTCACATTTTACAGAGCAAAATCTTTCTAATGCATTTTGGACACATGTTAGCATTTTCTTTGTTAGTCCAACAGAAGAGGTGATGTGATTTGTTTAGTTTTCACTCTTATCTAGGAGACTACCACTCAGTACTTGCACTATTTGCTTCTTGGCTACATGATCATCTTGTTAAGCACATACTTTGAAAAGAGGCAGCAAACCCTAACACCCCCTCCATTTGTGGCTCAGGAGCAGCTGCTAGTGCCCTCCCTGCTCTCAGACATGCAAATTGCCGTACACTACCTTTCCGCAGCATTTGTTCTTGTCGATGATCTTCAGTGCAAACTCCTTTCCTGTAGACCTGGCAAGAAAAATATCAGAGCCCTTAATTAGAAACTGGTCTCATTGTGGCACTACCTGTAGGAACATACATCCATTGTAGCAGAGTGCCTTGACCCAGGGAGGCTGCTGATGGAAAATACACAGAACCAACTGGAGTTTGGTCTTTGTGTTCTCAGCAGCCCTGTGCCTGCTGTTTCCCTGACTACCACCACCCAGCCCACTCAGGGTGTTAATCCCAGCCTCCAGCTGCAGTTTAGTCTTCTGTGACCTGGCACAACTCCCTGTCACTTCTTCATTGCAACTTGCCTTGAGCCTTCCACCTACCTGTGTTCAACTGGTAAGCTTCACAGATAAAATCCTACATGTTTAGGTGTAAGTGAGCAGAAGGAAGATTGCTCTCCTGGTGGGGAAATTCCATAGGATCCAGCAGAGATCACAGCCTCAACAGTTCATTACAGACCAGTCTAAAATGCCACATAATTTGTTGGGCACTAATTTTGACCTTACTCATTGGATTCTTTTATTTTTTCCAAGTACTCTACGTGATTCCACAGTAGTTACCTAAAGTCCCATGACATTTAAGAGGGTGGTTACACACAAAGTAAAAAAGGATTGCTGCTTTCAGCAAATACTCTCAAAGAAAGGAGCTCTTGCATGCCTTTTGCCCCTTTGTCCCTTTAATCTTCTCAATTTCTCCAAAAGGGGAGATAAATAGAGGTAAAAAAGCAACACAGCTGAAGTGTCGTTTCCCACCCCCATGTTAAACAGACCTTACTAAGCTTTATGATCCTGTTGCTACTCTGTGTTGTGTCAGTACTTATAGACTCTGGAGTGCACCAAAACACCAGCATGTATGGTAAAGAACCACTGGAGGCAGTTCCAGAAGCAAAAGTCAGACATGTTTTTGAACTTCCAGGCTGATTTTCATTCTGCTTTTGGCATTAGATAGAACTAGTCAAAACGAGTGCCACAAAAAAACCTAACCAAACGAAATAGGAACTGAGTGAATGTCTGACATTTAATTTATCCATTACCAAAAGAAAAAAGCAGTTGAGAATCTCTGCTCTGAAAGTGCAGCTGTGTCAAGGTTGTCATAGTTACAACCCAATCTGCTCTTTAGACAGAAGTGTTATCGCAATGGTATCTGTGAAATGCCATCCCCCTATGTGATGGCCCTGATGTAAAATCTGCTCTGAGTACAGAATCCTCCTTTATGTGTTATGCTAAATTAAGTGCATTATCAGAAAGCCTGCAAGCAACTGAGCAGCAGAACCTGCTCAGTAAACCTTCAGCACTTAGGGTGTGTAGAAAGAGGAGTATCACCCACAAGGTCAATCCATCAACCACCTTCAAAATGCCTTTCCTATAGCACCTCAGAAAAAAACCCCTGCCTATCACCCACGTAATGCCTGTGCTAATACCAGTGTCTGTCCTCCAGCAGTATTGTCTGACAGAGTTCTGCTGTTCTTCTGTCTGGCTGCCAGTGTCCATCTGTCAACTCACACTTTATATACAGACACACAGGCATCTTTTGCAGCAGACACTGTTTGACTCTTTCTGTAGAACAGCTGCTAGAACAGGATCCTGGATCCCCAGCTAAGCACAACACTATTAGACATGAAATGTAACAATGAATAAGAACTACAAGACAAACATTTATAGTTGGCATGTCTACTCTCATTAGTATAACCTTGTAGGGGCCTACAAGAAAGCTGGGGGGCAAGGGGCATTACAAGGGCTTGTAGCAATAGGACAAGGGGCAATGGTTTGGAATTAGAGCAGGGTAGATTTAGGTTGGATGCCAGGAAGAAGTTCTTTACTATGATGGTGGTGCAACACTGGAACAGGTTGCCCAGGGAGGTGGTGGAAGGTCTCAAGGTTAGGCTTGATGAGGGTCTGAGACCTTAATGATTCTCTGAGCAACCTGATCTATTTGGGGATGTCCCTGCTCACTCATCAAGGACTAGATGACCTTTAGAGGTCCCTTCCAACCCGATGGATACTGTGATCCCATTAGCACCTATTGTTGTGCAGCTATTTTAGATAAGCTTCATATCCTAATGCTTCACTCTACAGAGGTTGGATCAGGCACAAAACCAGATTTCTAAGTTTAATTTTGCTTTTTATTTTCCAAATAATTGGGAAGCTTTCTTTTTAGTCCAGTACCCGCACCCCAAAATGATGTTTTGAATCCCAAGTGACTAAGCAATGCTTGTCCCATTTTCAGTGGAACTTTAGTGATTTCCAGAATGCACAGCCAATTTTCCTGAAAGTCATCCTATACTTTTGAATTGCTCCCTTTCATGAATGCTTATCACTCTGTAGAAAACAAGACAAGTATGGCCAGATTTCTAGAATCATATAATGTCAGGGGCAGGAAGGGACCTCCAGCCCCCTCCACCAGAGCAGGATCACCCAGAGCAGATCACACTGGAACACATCCAGACAGCTCTTGAATACCTCCAGAGAGGGAGACTCCACAACCTCCCTGGGCAGCCTGTTCCAGTGCTCTGTCACTCTCACAGTGAAAAAATTCTTCCTCAGGTTCATGTGGAACCTCCTCTGCCTCAACTTCCAACCATTGCCCCTTACCCTGTCAAGGATTCAGGATGCATGGGAAAACACTGGGAAGCATCACTTGTTTGGTGCCTGCACCAATATTTTGGGGTTTTAACCCATGGAAAAGCCTTTGAGGGAGAAGCTGTGCCAAGACCTGGTGGGATCCACCTGTCCCAATGGAGAAAAATGCAGCTGGGGGGTGGTTGCTTGAGAAAGCTTTTAACTGGAAGCTTAAAGGCATAACTCTCAGAATGATAAGGATGGCAGAAGGTGGCTCTAAACAATACACTGAGAAAGTGACAGACAAATCCTCTGCTAGGTTTGCTCTAGCAACAGTGTGACACACAGCACAGGGTTGTAAAGGTATCCTGTCTAGCCCAGAGGAAATCTGACACAAGAATATTCCAGGGTCTGGAATACTGAAGGGCTGGTTTGAAAAGTCTCCAGCTACTCACTGGAGTCCCTCACAGAAGCAGCAAGCACAGGGAAGTGAGTAGCACAGGCTGCCACCCACCAGCTGCACGCCTTGGAGAAACCTTAGCCACAGTAGGCTGAAAGCTGTGAGAAATCCTTGAAGCAGCAGGGATACTATAAGCAGCAGAACTGCTGAGGCAGAAGGCAGGTCTCTCAAAGGCTGTTTTGGTGCCACAGACAATTCCCTACTATCCACAACAGTCTGTTGTGTGAGGAGACTTCCTGAGGATTCCCTAGGAGCCTTAAACAGAAGGTGATAGCTCCTTTAGCTCTGGGATAAAAACCATGCTGCTCTGCTGCTCTTGTGTTCCTTTGCTGCAGTACCACATAGGCAGCTCTGTGTGCTTTGCTGTGCCTGGGTCTCCTGAAGGATGCCTTTGCAGCTGCTCTGTGCTTTCATCTCACCACGTTTTCTATGAAATGATGCTAACACAGAGGGCTTTATCCAGTAAAAGAAGCAGCAGTACTGAACAGTTTCTTACTCACCGTTCTACGCACTCCTTAACAACAGCAAAATTGCCATCTCCAATCACCTTCCCCACTTTGTACTTCTCAAGAATGGTAGATGACCCTGAGCACTTGTTTCCATTCACACCTGCAGAGAAAAGCAAGGTCAGTACCAAGCCCAAGTGCCTGCAAGATGCAAGTATCCCCAGGGGGTTCCAGGGATACAGAACAGTTACAAATGCAAAGCAAAACTTCTAAGTAAGTGTTTTATTCACAGTCTGTTCCCCTGGCTTTGTCTCAAAGGAAAGAGGAACAGGATAGGGCTCAGCCCAGTTGCTTGACCTTTTAACACACATCAAATATTACTATGTTTTTGTGTGGATTATACTCTTGCAATGACAGGACATGGGGCAATGGGTTTAAACTGGCAGAGGGGAGATTTTAGCTGGATGTTAGGAGAAAGTTCTTTGCAGTGAGGGTGGTGAGACACTGGCACAGGTTGCCCAGGGAGGTTGTGGCTGCTCCCTCCCTGGAGCTGTTCAAGGCCAGGTTGGACGAGGCCTTGAGTGACCTGTACTGGTGGGAGGTGTCCCTGCCTATGGCAGGGGGTTGGAACTAGATGATCTTTGAGGTCCCTTCTAACCTTACCATTCTATGATTCTGTGATTAAAGTAATGAGGTCCTTAGCCTAAGTGTTATCTGAGCACAAACTGCTTCTCTTCAAGTGTCTTTTTGCACACTCAAAGCAAAAAGGCAAGTAAATTCATCTACAGCCACAACTTTTTGCCTCTTGAACTCCTTCAGGTCCCCTTAGCTGCTGCAGAAGCATCTAAAATGCTAATAAAAGCTGCTTATCTCAGTATTTCAAAAAACATTAAAAAAATGACTCTAAAATGAAGTTGTGAAGTAATTTTAACCTCCCCACATTGCTTTAAAGAGATAAGCAATGAAATGCTGTGGTTAGATAAGGTCAGGTGATGGGCTGAGGGTTCTAACCTCAATGTGGTGTTTTCGGGGAGGCTTCCCTTCCAGTCCAGCCACAAACACATTTCTAAGTGATACTCTGCAGGTTACCTTCAAAATCTCTGAACTTACTTCCTAAGAGCGACTGCTGAAGAACAGGGTCCACTAATACACCACCACTTGACAGAAACAAAGAACAGAATTTCCTAGCTTTACTGCCCTGATGTTAAAATGTGATGAGGCTGTCAAGGAGGTATCAAATGAGGTATTGAGTCACCAGAGACCATCTCGAGGTGGCAAACAGTGTCACCTGCAACAAAACCATCGCGAGGGCTGCGTCCTACCTTCGGGACTCTGGCAACGGAGTGATTCAGGTACACCATTCACACTGGAGGAAGATCCACCATGTGGAGGGATCTGTGGCAATACAGAACACATTTTAACTTCTGATGGTAAAGTAGTAAAAAAGAACAGCCCCAAAGCCCAGCAAAGTTAGCAAGAACCATCCCAATGATACCTACGTGGAGCCAGTTTACTTTTCTGCTGTCAAGGGCTTGTAGTGATGGGATGAGAGGAAATGGATTCAAACTGGAAGAGGGTAAATTTAGACTGGATATTAGGAAATAGTTCTTTACAGTGAGGGTGGGGAGACACTGGAACAGGTTGCCCAGAGAAGTTGTGGATGCTCCCCACCCTGAAAGTGTAGAAGGCCAGGCTGGATGAGCAACCTGGTCTGGAGAAAGGTGTCCCTGCCCATGGCAAGGGGGTTGGAACCGGATGATCTTTAAGGTCCCTTCCAACCCAAGCCATTCTGTGATTTTATGATTTCAGGTTAGATGGCTGATATGTATCCAGTCATAGATCCACATTTAGTAGCAGTGGCAATGCAGAAAACCTAAGCATGTGAATTATTTGGAAGGATAGAGGCTGAAGGAAACTACTTTTGCTGCACTAACAGCTTTGCTGGAACTTGATCTGAATCTTCTGCTTCACAATTCTACTGATTCTATTATTCTACACTTCAAGTCATCTTCTCATACTGCCCAGGGACATATACAAGCATTGTTCATTTTAAGAAGGGATGGAGGCATAGGAATAAATGCCATAAATACCAAAATGTGCTGGGTGTGTCCTGGGCAGTGCTGTTTTAGAACAGTTAAGAATAGTGATGTTCTACAACATCAAAATAGGGTTTAGATCATTCTCTGTCCTCTGCACAGCATTTCACGCTGTTCAGCGAAGCTCCAATCTTGTTTTCTTCATGGGCTATTATAGTAGTTCTCACCACTCTCACATGAAGGATTAAAATGCTTCTCTGCCTTAAGCTCAGTGTCTGTTGAAATGGCTCTGCATGACACCAGGAATGCTAATGCAGCATTTTCCCTTTTAGCTGACATTGTCTGGTCACACTGCCGAATATTTTAAATCATTAACACTATTGTCAATGAAAGAATTGAACTGACAGATAGGGATATTGTCTAAAGGCTCATGAAATGCTAATGAATGCTTAAGTTTCCAGTGGCAGCTCAGCTGCCAAATCAGCTAAAGGTACAGTAGCTAGAAGCTGTACAACTTCATTTTGCAGAGCCCCTAAACCAATGATCTTTCCTAGCATCTGACATGAAGCAGCATTAAACAGCAACCATTCAACTACTGCTCTGCTCCTTGCTAGTAACTTAGACCCAGGCTATGGCAATGCTGCTCTCTGTTGAGTTTTCTATTTATTTACAAGGAACAAGGACATTTGGGTTAGATGGCACTTGTGCCAACCCCTGAGTTGGTCTCTTCAGCAGCCAGTCAGTCACATTGTCCTCAAGCACGAGTGGAGAGAAGAGATCACTGCAAAGTATGTGTCATCAGCCAAAAATATTGGTAAGCTGGTTTGGGTTTTCGGCGATGCCAATAGATGGGAATATCTTGCCTGCATTCCCAACATCCTTCATCCTTGGAATCAGGGTAAAGCACGACTGGGCACATTCCTTCTTACCTCTCTATTTACATGAAGGAAGCAAACAGCAAGAGGAATAAAAACTAGAAGGAAAATAAATCAATCTGATGCTGCTGTGGTGCTAGGTCAGAATCTACACTGGCAGGTTCAGCCTTAGCTCTGCATCTAGTTTGCCCCATGGCTCTGAATGTGAGGCTGAACTCACTCTATGATCAAGACTGCCTTTAATTTGGGTGCTGTTGGTCTGCTCCCCAGTAGCAAAATCAGTCTAGCCTGTCCCTACTGTGTCAGAGCACAGTAGAAATAAGCTCCTAAGATGCCTGTAAAGTGCTTGAATAACCATCAATGGTGGGGAGGAAGTAGGCACTGACAATAAGTGACATCGAGTGTGCTTTGTTACTACAGTAATGTTCTGATCATCTAACCACAGAGTGACATGTAGCATTTAGAGCATCTTGTACCATTGCTATCCCAACGGCTGCAGGTATTTGGAAGATGAAGATTACGGATGTTCAGGAAGTCTGAACTGGATCACCAGTCATTCCTGAAGCAGCAAGGAGAACAGGAAAGGACAGATGTTGCTTTGACACTACACTAGTGAACAGGGGTGGCATCTACAATTACACCAGAGATCAGGTTTTGCAACAGTTCCTCCTTCTGCCTTTGAGTGCTCACAGCACTACTGCTCCCTTCCAACACTATTCCCCTCACACATGATACATTCAGAGTGCATCGGTCTTAAATCCACCCTCTCACATACATATGCAAGACTGAGAAGGCAGAATTTAATTCTTTCAGCAATTTACAGCAACAATGACAGCAGAGGATATTTGGATATCAGAAGAAACTTCTCCACTGAAAGGCTGAAGAAAAGGAGGCTGAGGGGAGACCTCATTGCTCTCTACAACTCCCCAAAAGCAGGCTGGACTGAGTCGAGAGTTGGTCTCTTCTCTCTAGTACAAGTTTTAGGTTGGACATTAGGAAAAATTTTCTGCAGAAGTGGTCAGGCACTGAAACAGGCTGCTCAGGCAGGGAGGTGGCAGAGTCACCAACTCTGGAGGTTTTCAAGAAACATATGAAAGTGGCACTTTGGGACATGGTTTTAATGGCTGTGGCAATCTTAGATTGATGGTTGGACTGTATGATCTTTGAGATCTTTTCCAGCCAGAATGATTCTATGATCCTAACTGCACGTGAATGTTAACAGGGAACTGCTACCAGAAGTACACACATAAAACTGAAGACACTAAAACATCAGTGAAGACAGGCACTAACCCTTGAGATCACTTAAGCGTGTTCAACTAAGTGCATTAATATCCCCACTGAAGTAAAACTCAGCAGCTTAAAATTAAGCAAGCACTTAAGTTATTTGTTGGATCACGTTTTAATGCCCTTTCACTTGGGTTATTTGGTCAATCAGTTGAAAAAATAACAGTGAGAGAAATTTCAACACAATGCACAAGACATAACTGGGATGCTAAGAAAGGCATCGACTGTAAAGCTTCTTTAGCTGTTTGGTTTCCTTCTATTTTTAGAGAGATGACAAGACTGTGGTACTTACATTTCATGAGGGGACAAATAAGCACATCCAAGTAAGCATAAGGCATTTACAACACCACTTTCCAGCCCCGTATTTAATCAAGTCTTGGAATGATTTTTATGGTACAGAGTGTTCGTAGTAACAGATGGACCACAAGAGAACAAAGTCAAAGTACCCTTAACAGCATGGCACACCTGAGTGTCTATAAATGCACTTAGAGAGAATGGTTAACTCTTTCCATTTTCACAGCAAAAGGAGTCCTCTCAGTCATTGTTCCCATGCTACCTATTCCCATTCTGTCTTAATCCAGCCACTAGTTTTAATCTCTACAGCAAAGTTAATAGAAAACAAAAAATCTCAGCACATTTGCTTGAAAAAGAATATTGCACAGAGAGGCCATTGCCCATTCTTGTTAACTTTTGCATCTAAATCTTGACTTTGAAACAAACCCTCTGCAAAGTGAAATGCTTAGTTACAAGCTGAAATGGTTATCTCTAAGGAAAATAGAGAGCAGCATTCAGCTGGGTGCATGGTATGTACATTTGTCACAGGAATAAAGGTGTTAGTTATTTGGGGCTGTGAGAAAATTCTGGGGTGTTTACTTTTGTAAGGAATCACATACATTCCTTACTCCAATCTAATCTCAGGCTCCAGTACAATTTCTTCTGCAAGGCTGGGATGCTGGACAGTAAAGTGGCTCACTGTGTGTACTAAACAATTGGCAGCACAAGGGCACTCTGCTTGGAAGAGATAAAAAGGACAGAGGGAAAGCCTTTCTCTTTCAAGAGGAACATTTCCTGCAGGGCCTTTTCTGTGCCAGAGCTTACTGCTTCTGCTCAGAAAGAATTGGGAAGCAGAAGGAATCCATGGGGACTGAAGAGACTTCACTTGAAAGGAAAAAAGGGCATTTGGAGAATGTGATGTAAAACTCAGTGTCTGAGACTAAGAAAAAACTGCTGTTGCAATCAGTGGTTTTGCAAGTGTCCTGCCTTGCTGACTAGCACTACCACTTAAGCTCTGTAAAATCTCTTGGGATAGAAGAGATCTTTAAGATCATGAAGTCCAACCATTAACCCAGCACTATCAAGCCACCACTAAACTATGTCCCTGTTATGGGGCTTGACAACCCATGCAGGGAAGAAATTTCCTCTTAACTCTGACCTAAACCTCCCTTGGTGAAACTTGAGGTTGTTTCCTCTTGTCATACTGACTGTTACTTGAGAGAACAGACTANCCCCCCCCCCAATTAGATCAGCCAAGATCAGTCCTACCCAAAAACATAACAATGAGTCTGAGTTTGCATCGAGCCCTCCCTCCCTGCCTGTGACCAAACCAGTCCTTACTACTAGAGCCAGCNTGCAGGGAAGAAATTTCCTCTTAACTCTGACCTAAACCTCCCTTGGTGAAACTTGAGGTTGTTTCCTCTTGTCATACTGACTGTTACTTGAGAGAACAGACTAACCTCCATTCAGGGAGCTGTAGAGAGCAATGATGCCTCCCCTCAGCCTCCTCTTCTCCAGGCTAAAAAGTTCCCTTAGCTGCTCCTCACCAACTCTGTTCTCCAGACCCTTTGCCAGATTTGTTGCCTTTCTTTGGACATGCTCCAGTATCTCAATGTCCTTCTCCTAGTGAGGGATCCAAAAACCCAGCCAAATATTTTATTTTGCTCTAGCATTCCAAACAATACAGTTTTAAAAATACAGTTATGTGCAGCTGCTCTTCACAGGAAATAGAAACACCAGGCCTGATTTGTTTGCTTTTCCTGCTGCTGGAAGCTCATCTAAAACCATTATTAAGTGTTGCTGTTTCCTAGTCTACAGTAGTAAACATAGAGGATTTCTACACCACAAGCTGGCCAAAATATTGCATTTCCAAACCCAGAAAACTCAGAAATAGACTTTATTCTTTCACTGTCTGCCACAGTATTTTTATCTACATTTTCATTTAGCACCTTCTTTAGAGGAGTGCAGGAAGCCAGCCTTCTCATCTGCTCAGCGATGTGGTCAGCAATTATTTAGTAACAGGGAAAAGCAGCAAGCTCAATAAAATTGGCACCTNTTCTCCCTAGGATTAGGTGACAGGAGGCGACAAAATAGCCTCAAATTGCCCTCAGGGAAAGGTTATGTTGGATACAAGGAACAATTTCTTTGCTGCATGAGTGGTCAGGGGTTGGAACAGGCTGCCCAGGGAGGTGGAGGAGTCACCATCCCTGGAGGTGTGCAGGAAATGTGTGGCCGTGGCACTTGGGGCTGTGGTTTAATGGCCATGGTGGTGTGAGGTTGATGGGTGGACTCCCTGATGATGGCTTTTCCAACCCACACGATGCTATGATGCCATGAGAAACAAGAGTTGCTGCACAATGCATTTGATACTTTTGGAATGTATCCTGAGATTGACCAGATAACTTCCCCTGTGATCCTGCTACTGAGCAGATGCATCCTCATGGTATAAAGCAAGAGCTACTCACAACGTCAGGAACACGTCAGGTCTGAGGTGATTCATTTGTTTTTTGCTGCTTCCTTGGGTCGTATAGGGATGAATTATTTGACATGAGAGCCCATTAGTGTCCAGAATCAATTAAATTCCAAAATGAAAGTACAACTGTCTACTTCAGTGAAACTGACAGTGAAGGGGAAAGAGGACATATCCACTTGGTTGAAAATGGTTTGTTACTATCAGAATTATCTCTATCTTAATGCAGCTATAATCAGCTAAAGAGGCAGGACAGCACTGGGGGGAAAAGAACCAAATTTTCTAGTTTCCAAACTTGTAATTTCATTAAAGAAAGACAAAAGTACATTTGTTAAATATAGTGCAGACCAGCTGAGAGCCTCAAGTCCAATGATTTTGGTGTCCTCTACTGTACCTTCTATTAGCAGGGCTGTCCTGACAAATTTTAAGACACACAGACCCAATCTTCAGTGTCAGAAGTATTAATGCTCTTGAAAATGTTTTGTAGGAGAAAGGTCAGTCAGTGTTGCTTTGGTCAAAGAGAAGCTATGGGATGGTCCAGCTCAATAACATGAAGGCAGAGATCCATGCTGGATTGCTTAAACTACCCAAGCAGCTCCAGATATATTAAAACAAACAAATCAGAATGTTTTCTCAGAATTGTCAGAGGAGCCTGGCAGAAAGCAGTGCCACCCTCCTTGCAGATCAGACAAAGACTTGGTTAGGATTAGCATATCAAGCCCCCAATCTCAGTCCTGTTCAAGTCACTGCCTCCAGCCAGTGTCCTCACTACAGAATGATGCAGCCTCTTCACAACTGTTGTGTTCACCCATGGGAGCTATTACTCAGAATAATCAGTGACAACTACCCAGTGTCCTTCCAGAGAGGCTGCAATTGCTGATTTCAGAAGAAAATTCTCCTTGAAAGGAGTGCTCAACAAATGCAGCAGTCAGATGCTCAACTGCTCTCCAGACTGTTCCTTTTATTTTACTAAGTGAAAGGCATTAAGGCACTGAACGGCCTCTAAGAATTGCAAATGTTGCCCATTTCTAAGTGAGAGGGGGAGAGAATTCTCTAGGAGCAGCAGGGAGGAAAATCTGCCAGGCATCAGGCAGCTCCCAGAGAAATGCATTAAGTGTGGGAGGGGGATGTGCCAAGGGATGGGAGAAGGGATTTCAGATAAAATTTTGTGTGATGTTACAAGATTTTAACATATCCAAAAGAGAATGCTCTATTTGCATAGGCCGAGGGAATATGTGTTAAGGGGTTTCTGCAGCCCGCAAAACAATGGAAAATCTGGGGGGGTGAACTGGTGTATTCAAGCCACAAGCACCCTCTCCCTTTCCTAAGAGGAGAGTTCCATCCTGCCAATCAAACACAAACCTCCAACAAAAATTAATACAATAAATATCTTACTTCAGTTCTCTTCTCCAACTCAAAGATCATACTAACAAGGTTACCCTGCAGAATTACAGCCAGGTTTTTCCACAATCACTAACACATCATTCAAGGAACAATGAGATTTAGGGTCTTGCACTTACCTTGAGTCCACGAAAGCTGCCTGGGCTTGTTGGTGAAGAGCTGGAGGACTTTGTAGATTTTGGGGTGGATAACTGACTGCTTGGGGTTCCATTAACTGCTCAAAGCAACGGAGGCAAACAAGTGAAAGAAAAGATAAATACAAGTCAACCCCCTAACTTGTTTTTAAACATAACATACCTCTCTAGCAAGTTATCACTCAAGTCTGCATACAAAGACCAAAGCAAAGTCCTTAGCACTTAGGAATAAATTAGACACTTGCTTGGCACACAGCTGCACCCTCCAAACTGCTGTAGCTGGACACAGCATCAAGAAGACATGCAAGTATGGTACTGTCCTCCTAGAGATTGAAAAGGTCTCTCTGCCCCTTGTCAGTGCAAGAGCTTGGGCAAATAATAGCCACATTGTCTTAAACTTACGTCATCTATTGTGATATCACACAATAAAATATGGAGAGAGAAAAGTGCCTGCGAGATATTTGACCTTACACTGCTTGGTTTTGGGTTGACACTTCACATTCCAGGTAAAATGTTTCACAGAACACATTTTTTTGTTTGGTTGGGTTTTTTTTTTCCCCTAAGAAAAACAAAGAAGAAGCACAAGCTATTTGGATGACAAAGAACTTAGGCTGTAGCTCAGCAATATATTTACTTAGGGGGAGAAAAAAGCCTAATGAGGTAAAACTAGTTGGTTATTTTGGAACATCTGAGAGGCTCAAGTGCCTGTGAAAGCACACATTTTGGTGCCTTCATTGATTCATTCTCTTCTAGAGAAGTCTGAAACAGCTTTTTTGTTATACCTCTGGTGCCCTGAATATAACTTGGGTCAGTCCTTGTATTTTCCTGAGAACAGCAAACTGATGAACTCCATTATGCAGTGAGAACAAGCACACTGCTCATCACAAATGTGATGCAGGATTCTAGGATCTTACATTATTTCCTCTCCAGCTAAACCTCATTTTTCCTGGGAGAGGAAAACTTCAGAAAGAAATTTTAAAGCTTAAAACATTTCATGGTGAAGATTTTTTTTAAAAATTGTTTTTCCAGAAAGTAAAAAGCATCCCTAGGAAATAGAAGCTTAGCTTCAAAGTAAATAACCAGTTGCACCTGCACATATCCAATGCAAAGTCAAAGCTCTGCCACAGGCTATGCATCACTTTTGAGCAGCACTATGGGACTGATTTCACGTGTCTGTTAACCTGGTACCCTAACCTTCTCTGAGAGCCAAAGTTGCCTTCCAAGCACTGCAACTTCCACAAATCCCTTTTTCTCAAAATCTCTTCCTCTCATGTGTGATGATATGGCATTTGGCTGCAGAGTCTGATAACTTGGATTTACATTATTGGACCTGCTACAAGCCTAAGAGCTTAGTCTCTTGTGCTGAAAGCATTCAGTAGGTTTCAGGGTGTTTTGCCCAAGGGTTGCCTGTAAGAACAATAGGTGACTTATTGAAGTGGTTATAAGAAGCTAAAAGTATTTAGGAGTATATGCCCCTCCTGCAGACTTCTTTTCATCACTATTTTAAGACAACCTTCTTGAAACCTGGCAAAACAGTGCATCCTTGTTTCATAAAGACTTTGCAAGCCTGACAACGCAAAGGGTTAGTAAATGCTACCTTGCTGTGTTCTCCTCACGTACTCAATCAGCTCTAGCTATTAGGAAAAAAATAGAGCTGAAGGTTCATGACCAAAAATGAAATATTTCAACAGAAGAGTCTGATTCCAAGTGACTAATATTAGAGGAGAAGAACAGAATTGTTTGCTCACAAATTCTTTTCACACAGCTCACAGAGAGGTCACTGTTTCCTGAACACGGCCATCGAGCCTACACGGTAAGACTTTCCCATCTGTCCCTAGGTCAGTGCCATCCTTTTATGCATTAACACAGCTACTAAGCCTGTGACATTGGCTGGTTAACAACCTTCTTCCCTCTCATAACCATCTAAGGAAGACCATCCCAGCCTATACCGACAATACTCCGTCTCTTTGTAATATCTTAGATAGGCTTGGTGGACAGGGGCGGTGTTCTGAGCCAGGCTGTGAGCAGATGATGACCAGAGGTCCCCTCTATGATTCTAAAACAAACATTATGTTCTGCTCCTATTTACATGAGCTGTCTGTAGCTATGGCTTTGTGATCATCTTCTGATGATCCACTGCATCTAAGCTGCTGCACAGCTGCACCAACAGCACAAGCTGGAACTGGCCCTGTGTGGATGCCAACACTTTGCATCCATAGGAAGTCAGCCAGCTGCTTGTGCTGCTTTATGCTGAGATCAAGTTAACTTTCTTCCCAGTAGCTGATCTGGGCTGTGATTTGGATTTGTGCTGCAAACAGCGTTGATGGCACAGAGATGACCCAGACGAAGGCCTTTACTGCTCCTCATCCCATGCCACCAGCCAGCAGGTTGGGGGGGACACAAGAGGCTGGAGGGGACAGAGGTGGGATAGGCATTGGCTGGTTGGTGGTTAAGAATTGCTTTCATTTGCATCACTTCTCTTTCTTGAGTGTTTTTTCTCTGTTCTTCTTTTCATCACACTTTATTATATTTTAATTATCAAACTGCTCTCATCTAAGCCCATGAGTTTGCTCACTTCCACCTGTCCAATTCTCTTTCCTCATCCCACTGCAGGAGCAGAGTGAGTGAGTGACTGGGTTTGGTTTAGTTGCCCACTGGGGTTAAACCACATCACTGGTTTTTGGGGTTTTTTTTTTTGTTTATCCACCAGTATTTTGTACTCATTTCTGGCACAAATTCATCTGCTGCTATTGTTTTGCTGATTATTTCATGTATCTGCAAACTTAACCTTATCTATTTTCTAAGTTCTTTTGCTGTTTCTTTCAAAATATTTAACGGTCTGAACATACAGAAAAATTCCTCTCTCTTGTTATTCAAGTGGTACATATTAAGGTACAATTCTTGAGCATATTGGGAGGTTGAAAACTGAGAAACCTCTGAACACTTTACAAGGGCAAAAAGCTGGGGAAGGGTCTGGAGAACAGGGCTGAGAAAGAAGTGGGGTTGTTTAGCCTGGAGAAAAGGAGGCTCAGGGGAGATCTCATTACTTTCTACAAGTCCCTGGAAGGAGTTTGGAGCGAGGTGGGGTTGGTGTCTTCTCCCTAATGTCAAGTTATAGAAGAAGAAGAGATGCCTTTGAGTTGTGCCAGGAGAGAGTTAGGTTGGAGAAGAGGAAAAATTTATTTGCTGCAAGAGTGGCCAAGCACTGGAAAAGGCTGCCCAGGAGAAGAAGAAACGGCATTGAATTGTGCCAGGAGAGGGTTAGGTTGGAGATGAGGAAAAAGTTCTTTGCTGCAAGAGTGGGCAGGCACTGGAACAGGCTGCCCAGGAAGGAGGAGGAGTCCCCATCCCTGGAGGTGTTCGAGAAACCTCTGCACATGGCACTCGAGGACACAGTTTAATGGCCATGGTGGTGTTGGGTTGATAGTTGGACTGGATGATCTGAGAGGGCTTTCTACCCAAACAATCCTTGAATTCTACAATTAACTTCTAGTATGGTTCATAGGCTCAACTTTTTAACTAGTCAAACTGCATATTACTTGGAGTAGAGATACTTTTACTTTGAACTGGAGGTTTCATGGTGTTACAGAGCTTTAGGCTGAAACAATACAAAAAAAGAAAGGAAGCTAAGAAACTGCAAATAAAATGAAAAACTATGATGTGCTTTTGTGCTGCATTTTTCAGCTACCTTTACCCCGTCTGTTTGAGCTGGCTGAAACTTTCTATTAAATTATGCTTATAATACACATGGACAAATAATACAAACATATTGCCCCTCAGAACGCTACTCTGTTTGCAGTCAAATCATACCTTCACAGCCTTCACTTTGACACCATCAGCAAACATCCAACAGCTATAAAGCATCATTAGCATCATTTCTATTGTTTCACTCAAGCTATCTACTTGGATGGAACACCCACACTCATCTCTCTGCTTCACTGAATGCAATATGTGTTTTGAGCCTGGAAACATTCACAAATACAGCAATAAGAACACAGGTAAATGGTGAGGGAGGAGAAACACCAGTGATATACAGCCATAATAATAATGGCTCACCTGGGGATTTTGCTGAAGAATGAGCACTGGAGTAGTGGCCACCCCTCTTTACTGTACTCATATATTTGACACAAAGGAAAAAGACATTAAGGAAAGAAGTTATTAAGCAGCTCTGAACATGCAGGAAAGGAAAAGGGTAAATAAAGACTACATGAGAAAATAAAATGGCAAGTAAATGGAAGGATAAATACCAGACATTTTGGATTTTTTTTTTTTTTTTCAAATTATCCTCCTGAGGAAGTCCAAATCAAAAAATAAGTGAGGAAATGACAGCACTGATTTCTATAAATTTGCATAGAATTGCCTGTTGGTGTCACTGGACCAGGAGGACTTTTACCAGGTACCACAGGCAGTGTAGATTAGTTGTGAAACTCGCCCTTCGCCCTACATCATTCTTTGTTCTTTAAAGCTTTTCAGTTAAACATTCAACCTCTACAAACAGATGATAAATATTCCACTTTGAAAGAACCCAAAGACAGAAAATGACTTTAACTAGCATCAATAAAGCCAAACAAATATTGATATGCAAATGAGAATATGGCACACGTTGCAGTTTTGACTAAAACAGACGAGAGCTTACATGTAGAGAGCTCCATTCAGAACAAACCATTGGATATTTACACAATCAGCAGTTTGATTTCAGGGCTGCTACTTCTGCTCTGAGGGGAAAAAGGTTAATTTCCATTGTCTTTTGAAGTAAGTGCAGAAGTTGAATAAAAAAAAGAGGAGGCAAAAGCCCTAACTGTTTTCCTTCTATTCCAGCCTCAGGGATTGGAACATACAGCGTTCAGCCAGACTGCTGGCACAAGCACGCTGTGAGCCTTGCTCTGAAATTACAGGAAGCCCAAAAAAAGGATTCTGCTCTGTTGATGAACAATAACACTCTAGAATACTTCTTAAAATTACTTGAACCAGCAAAATTCTGTATATCTGGTCAACATTTGGCTTATATGGAGAAAGCCTCCAAAACACACAAGTCTAGTTCAACGAACAGGAATTTAACTTTCCAACCATCCTGTAGTCAACAGGCTTCAAGAAAGCCAAGTGCCGTGCTGGAAACTTACCCCAAAAGTACAATGACCACAAACCATTCCAATTGTCATGACCCAAAACTTTTACTGCCAGGTAATTAAAAAAAAAAAAATAGAAAAATAGAAATAGAAGCCAGGTAATTAAAAAAATAGGAAAAAATAGAAACTTTTACTGCCAAATAATTAAAAAAATAGAAACCAACTTTCTTCTTAGGATCAAAAAATAAAGAGAAAATTACTTAGAAATGAGTATTAAATCTATTGGATGAAGCTTACCCACTTTATTTCCCTCAGGTACCTGTGTTTCAGCACCAACAGTGGTTTTACCCCATTAAACACATTTTCACATTGGTCTGTTTTGTATGTTCAGTCCTTTCCAGGAAGCAGTACCTGAGGCAGGCGATTTACTTCGACGTGAAGGTCCTGGGCTTTTGGATCCAGAATGCCTCATGCCAGATGATCGGGAATAGGAGGACTTCATAACGCGGCATTCTGCAAAGCAGGCAGACAGGGCTCTGACACCAGCTCCATGGACAGGCTTCCTC
>VWYK01020109.1:310-12302 GCA_013399775.1 Semnornis frantzii | reverse complement strand
CAATAACAAGGAACAGATGTATGACTGCGTACATCACAAACCAAAATGTGTATAAAGGAGTTTCATAATTTAGTATGGCAAATTCATCAATATACCATCAATATATCCCAAACCACCATGGCCCTATTCATTTAAGGCACAGTTGACTGAGTAGCAGCAGAAGCTTCTCCTGATCAACAGTAAACTACAGCACTATCAGCTTTACATAACATGTCAAAACTTAAAGCAAATAATCAACCTGAAATGTAACAGGCCTGTTTGGTTGAAAATTTAAAACACATAGTAACAATGAAAGCCAGTGCAGAGGGTGGAAGTGTTTAGCAAAGGTCATCCTCCAGACTTGGAGCTCCATCATGAATTTCTTCAATCCCAACTTATTCAAATGCAACATATCTAAGTTCTTCCAATCTCCTGAAGACAATAGCTTAGTACTTCATGCAGAACAGCAGTACAGGATGCAGCACAAGCTTAGAATCAAATCTTGAATGGGCATCACAAAATGATGTTAAAGAAAGGAAGTTATTGCTCCATTGGTCAGTGAACTCTTTACACGTGTGCCATCTTTTTTCTTTCTGACTAATACAACAGTGCAATGAGAAGATGGTGGCACTAGGCAGCTAAAAGTATGTTTGACTGCAGCTGTGCAGGAATCTAACACAGAGAATTAAGTAGTGAGCATCTGTCCATATACGTGGAGGATGACAACTCTTTTTTTATTCTTCTATGTTATTAAATCATTTTAGACCCCTTCTAAGGCTATTAGTGATAGTAGACTGCCAATGGAGATCAGCTTCAGAAACATCTCCAGTGTACCTGTGGAAAAACATTTGGGTAACATATTTGTTTTTCAAGGAGAGGTAGTCAAGGCATCTGCATTTGGTGCTGGCACACGGCAAGGCCCTCTAGACAAAGTAACTATTGAGCACAGGTATTTGCATAATGCCTATCTCCAAAACTAAACAGTGAGACTGAGTCACAAACCATATGGCAAACCTACACTGAGGTTGACAAAATGCCAGAAAACTGTTGCTCTTCAACCGTGATGCAGAACTCAGCAAGTGATTCCTGTCTGTCACATCCACCTCAATCTATTACATGAACCCTATTTTAAGCTAGCAGAGAGAGAGCTCTGAGAACAGGTAGTGTACAAACATCAGTCTTTTACACTTGTGGAGATTTACTGTGAGTGCATTACAGTGAAATGTCGTTCTCTGCCATCTCTGCTTCTTTGCAGGTACAGTTAAAGCTGTTCATTTGCCGTAGTCCCAACAGCTTTGGACTAGATTATTGAAAACCTCCTTTACTCCAGATCTTTTCTTTATCCCCTCATCAAGTCATGGCAACAAGGAGCTGGTGACCAGCTGTTGCTGAAAAACCTTGGCCCAATACAAATCATCCTGGCGCTCTCAATTAAGCTGTGTACCTAAGTAGCCTGCTCTTTCTGCTATCCTATCATTCAGCAAGATTTTACAAGAACAAGCCTTTACATATTTAATCAAGACTACAATCTATTTTTTTTTTAAGATGATGGAATTTACTTGGATTCATTTAGGAAAAGATGGAACAATATTCAAGGCGTTAGTGATGGATTTAACCAAGGAAAAGGTGATTAACGCCAGAGGTTAGCATCTAATCAATATACAGCACATATTTTACATTATGCTTTTCACTGTTCCATCCGACTCCACAAACTTCTACTGCTGCACCATCAACAATTTCATGCCACCTGAAGTATACACATCACATAAGTCAAACCCTATGTGATCAACACTAGAATCAAAACAATTCTCCTGGTAAGACTCATGTGTTTGCTGCCAAATATTGCAGCTCATTTTGTCAAAGCACAATTTAAATTCAAATATACTCCAACAGCAAGTACCTTAACATAACTGTACAGTACTCTTGCTAATCATAACAATTGTAGTAGTCTAATAAACATCTTCACTGTCAGGATACTAAGCATTAGTTATTTCATAATAAATCACACATCTATAAAGGCAATGGGAGTGACATATAACCTTAAAAAAAAATTAAAAACTCACCTATTATTACTACAGGCAGAGTAAGGAGGGAGTCCCCAGGCATCACAGTTTCTTCGATTAAAGGCATTCTCTTAATCTTCCTCCCAAGGCTGTCACCAAAATACTGGACGAAAGAATTCAAAAGCTGTCCTTCAGTCTCAGAGCTGCTGTAACTTCTAATCAGAAGGACAGATGGGAGAAAAGTAACATGGAACTGCTGAACTGTTGTTAGAACAGTTTCTTCAAAAATAAAGCTGCCTTTGATGTTTTACTTTAAGAGCTACAAAACTGGCAAAACTGAGACCAAACCAGACATGCTTTATCCAGTCTCCAAAACTTTACCCTTCAGCAGTTTTTCCAATGGAGAAATTTTTAAAGGTCTACTTTCTCTTAGAGAGTCTACAGAAGGATAACAAAAGGCACAGATGGCTCTGCAGAGATGCAGATTTCCAGTATCAGTCTATACAAAGGCAAAGTATAACATGAGCAAGCATTATTTTGATCCCAAACGGAGAACTCATTCTTGGCCATCCTTATCAGAGCAGAGATAGATCCCACCTAGCCAGCTAATATCATGAAGAACAACCAGCAAGTGAAGGGAGCAGCTAAGAAACAACAGCAGCCATCCACAGCCCTTCCTACCTGATAAGCAGCAAGAGCACTTCACCTCAACACATTTCTGCTCCAGCAGAAGGCTGTTTAAAGCTGGCAGTGGTGCCAAGATGGAGAAGAGTGTGATCCCAGTGAGCCCTAGACATGGCCCAATTTACTGGTGGTAAACTTTTATGAAAAGCAGTTGCCATGTAGTTGGGTCAGGTACCGTGCAGGAGAGTGCTTTCGCCCCTGGTCATGTTCCTATATTTCTTTCTCTGCAGCATCTGCTCAGGTTCCTCTCACAATTATCCACCATCTAAATTGTGTTTTTAGACTACAAAGACTTGTTTTGTATTGTTTTCTGTTTAATTATTTAGGAGCCCTTTCAGGTCATTGAAGAGGCACACAACTCTCAGTTCACCCAGAAAGGCTGGGGCAAGTTAGTCTGTTATTGGTAGGTATTTTGTTAAGTCTTCAGAATAAAAGATTTCCCAACTTTTAAATTAAAAATACCCCTGCCAACTGAAAAGAACATTCTTCTCTTTATAAAATATAATTACCTTAATAATTAAAAGCACCTTTACTTATTTCCTAAGAATCTGCATATCTTCAAGCTCTTCCAGTATTTCAGGAATTATTTTCTACAGAGGACCAAAAGCATAAAACCTTGATCCAATTCCCATGGCCTTCAAGAAGCCACATACACTACTTAACACTTCAACTCCCACAAGGCTGATGGTTCTGCTACATGTTCCAAAAGCCTTTCCTCAAAGGGGAAGTCTGAAGTAACCTGGAGACCATGCTGTACAGTAGTAACAGCACTACCACACACCGAGACATCTCTCTGATGGTCTTTTCCTTGTCAATAAAGATGGGGAGCCATTCTAAGGATGTATTTATCTCAGGAAGCAAGTACTTGGTGTCTGTATTCCCTGCACTACAACAAAACAAGTTTGCCAATTAGGTGCTCGCTATTTGAATACAGCTGCACATTAGCTCTTCCTCATCTTGGAGATGCACAACATGCAAACAGCATGAGTGAGATGAAGATGAGCAGAAGGCAGGGAGAGAGCACCTAATTAGCACACTGCTTATTTTAGATAGGCACACAGATTATATTATTTTCCAGCCTTTGCTCAAAGTTAAGTAGGGCAATACCACCCCATGCTTTGCAAAACAGTTTTTAGAAGTGGCTGCAAGCTTCACTGTGGTTTTATTGTACTTGCTGTGCTAGATGGAAGATAAAAATCAAAGGAAACATTTGAAAACCTCTTTTATGGGCTATACACACAGTGCTGTAGACGACAGAAAAATCTTTAACAATAAAAGTGTTGGTTTTGTGCAGCTTCGGTAGCGTATCACAAACTACCCAACTGGTTTAGCATAGAGATGTGGACATACAGCACGTAGTTTCTCAGTTACTGCGCATTCAAAGCATACGAAGGACTGTGGTCCAGGAGCACGTTCCTCCTTTGCAAGAGCATCATACCACAACCCATCAAGATCTTAAGTTAGGGGCCACCATCTTCCCCACCTCTGAACAACACTGAAAGCCACCAAGTACCAGAAGATTTTATCTTGATAAGAACTGGTGGCAGACAGCTTTGCAGTGGTGGAAACTGAGTAAAAATATCAATGGTTGTAGTCCTGCAGAGATGCAAGTGGGCACAAAGATGACTCAGTCCCAAAGCTAGAGCCTAGTTTATCTTGTGCTGGTCACACCAAATAACCTTCAGAATTACATTCTGTCAAACACATACATTCTAAACACGTTCTATCTCTTCAGTTTGTTGTGGGGTTTTTTTTGGTTGTGTTTTTGTTTTTGGTTTTTTTTTTACTTTTTAGTGATTTTTATCACTAAAGAAAAGCTCTTTAAGAGAAAAAAACACAGCATATATGGAACAGATTTTCTGATAAATAATAATTCTTTTATAACAACTGTCTGGATTTGCTAGAAATTACTTTAATAAGAGATGTCCTTTTCAGGTAGCAGTTTTGTAAAATTCAAAAATCGGCACATACTTTTAGAAAAAAAAAAAAAAAGTAAATTGATGGCAGTGGGCGGTAAGCGGAAAACTCGTTATATAAAAGGAATTTAAACTTGGTCTCCGGATGCCACTTTGGGACGCAAATTTCACATTATTAGATTGTGGGGGGCGATGTAACCCACAGCAGTGGCGCCCATGAGGACCGGGATGCCCGGCGGTGCAGCGTTACGAGCCCTGAAGCGAAACCGAGCATCAGCTTCCTCTAGCCCGAGCTGCGTCCCAGCGCTGCCCAAGGTCACGACGCGTTTCCCGGGGCAGCACCTCCGGCGCCCCTGCCCGCCGGCGCAGCGCGGGGGGCGTGCGGGGCTGCGCAGCATCGCGGCCGCTCTCCGCCACGCAGCAGACCCGCCGAGGCCGCAGCAGCGGGGCGGCGGCCACACCGGCGCTCTCCGCCCGGCGGGGTCCCCGTTCTCTCCGGCACCGCCTCCCTCCCTCGATCTCCTCACCCTGCCGCTCCGACGGCTCGTTTCCAGCGCCGGGGAGGGGGCGGTAGGCAGCCGCCCTGACCCACTGGCCGCTTTCTCCCGTGGCCTCACCTGAAGTGACCGGCCAAGGAGCAACGGCAACACCACACAGGCATGGGGAGCGCCGGCAGGGCCCAGCAAGGAGGCTGCGGGGAAAAGCCGCGCAGCCGCTACCGCTCCTTCTTCTCCTGCCGTCGCCTCCGCCACAGTGGGGCCCGCGCGGCGCCGTGCCTCCTCCCCGCTCACATGCGGCGGCGGGTCACACGCGGGAGGCGGAGCCACCGCAGGCACCGGCGCGGAGGGCGGGCTGAGGAGTGCAGGGCGCCGCTTCCTCCTCTCATTGCCGCCGCCGTTCTGTGAGCCGAGCGGCGAACGGCGCAGGAGAATGCGGGATGTGCCGCCTCCTGCGGGGGGCGACCCGGCCTGGCACCAGCGTGGATGAAGGACGGCGCGGCGAGCGGGAGACCCCTCCTTAGGCCGCCTGCGCCCCGGCATACAACCACCCCAGAGGAGGACGGGGCCGTTCCTGGCCGCAGCCCCTGCAGCCAGCCGCCGCCCCTATGGCGGGGGGTCGCCCCGCGCACCTGCGGCTTCGGCTCCGCCGGCAGCGGGGAGCATGGAGAGTATTCGGATCCCGGTTTCCGGGGGGAATTAGAGCGGGCTGCGGTGCCGGCGGCAATGCGGCTATCGCCCAACCTTCCTCCCGGCCCCGAGCCGCCCGTTCTGCCCTGGCAGTTTTCGCTGGTGAAACGCGCATGGTTGACAGAAGCCAAAGCAGGTTTAGCAGTTGTCTAACAGCCACCTATTTGAGAGCAATAAGAGTAATTGTTCTGTTAGCTGCTTTAAATTGTCTTACAAGTTGCAAGTGTGCTTGTTTGAGGGAAATAACTTCTCAACCTAGTTATACCCAAGTTAGAGTGGCTGAGGATGTCCGAACCACCGGAGGTATCAGGTCCAACCCTAGAGCAGGCTGTCCAGGAACACGGCTAGCTGAGTTTTGGATATCGCCAGGGATGGAGACTTGACAACCTCCCTGAGTGCCCTACTCCAGCGTTTGACCACCTTCCCAAAGAAAATGTTACCTTGCACTCATGCAGACTTCCTTCTATGTGAGTTCATGCTCACTGTCTCTCGTCCCAGGGAACCGCTGAGAAGTGACTAGCTCTCTCCATTCCATTGCATGTTTGTGCACAATTTCTGCATCACAGAATAGGAACAAAAATTTAGAACAAGAGAAGATGGCCTCGAATTGCACCAAGGGAAGTTTAGGTTGGATTTTAGGAAGAATTTCTTCACTGAAAGGGTTATCAGGCATGGAACAGCTTGCCTAGGGAGGTGGTAGATTCCTCATCCCTGGAGGTATTTAAGAGTCATGTAGATGTAACCCTTAGTGATATGATTTAGCCAATGATTTGTCCGTGTTAGGCTAACCATTGGATGTTCTTACAGGTCTTTGCCAGTCTAGGCAATTCTGGCATTCCCTGAACGAATTATCTTCATAGCATAGAAGGATTGACAGGAATAGCTTTATTTGCCTGAATATCTCAAAAAGAGTCTGCAGATGATAGCAGAGGAATTCTTTCAATGAAAGGTCAAAAATCCCAGCCAGCTGTAAACTGCATTGCAGTGATATCATTAGCACATGGAAGGAACTGGCATTTCTTAGCACTGCACTGAACTGCTTCAGCAGCTGGATAAAACCAGGTTGGAGAAACCCTGAAAGATCATGATGCAAGAGATGGGTAGAGGCATAAATGATCTCTGAGAAATGATGCACAGCAAAGGGATTAATGAAGTCATGCTGTTGGTGTCAGCCTTCCAGTCAGTTAGGGTACAGATCCAGCTCTCTGTGCGAGCAGTTAATATAGTATTCTCTGTGTTAGTGGAAACAAGTTAAGTAACTTGTTAGTCTTTTGCAAGGTAGAGAAAGAGAATTGTAACTAGGCAGTGGAGGGTGGCAAGGTGACTGGGGCTTTGTGCTGCCTGACTGTAGAAGAAATGAGTGACACCAAACCTTCTTGGAATTGTTTGACTGACAGGGAACATCAGGAGAGTGGTTTCCTGAGGCATTTAAAGATGCAAATACTGGCATGAAATGCTGCTAGTATAGACACATGTAAAGATCTGTTACACTATAAAATCCATTCTGATTACAAACACCTGGAGAGAAGGAAGGATAAATGTGCTTCGTTGTGAAGAAAACTGGAGGTTTTCCAGTTATAGATGACATAACTCTATTAGCCTTCTTTTGTGCTTAAACAAATGGCAGCTATCACATTCCTCTTACAGCCACTGCTTTTCTAAATGGCTGGTGGAAGCTGGTTGTGGTTGTGCTGGCGCAAGTGGGAAGGAGCAGGTCCACTTCAGACTGTCACATTATCCAGCTTTCTGTGGCAATTCTGTGGGTATTCTTTATCACCTTTGAGCATTTAAAGGTTAATGGGAAGTTATTTATATTTAGTCCAGATTTAGGGCTAAACTCTATCACCTTATGACACCTTCCATCCCAGCAGAGAAGGCAAAAGAAGATACATGGAGTGAAATGAAAAGAGATTGAATGAAATAGTCAAACTCATCCCAATGTCATTATAAAGTAAAGTTATACTCGGCCCAGCAAAAGTGCAGCAGTCACAGCACACAGGAGCACAGTGCTCAAGAGCAGCAAAGGAATAAGGAACAGGATGAAGAGGAGCCCTGTCAAGAAGCTTCCCTTAGCAATCTTCCCCCTTTATATTGAGTGTGATGCTCATGGTCTGGGATACACCCATAGCCAACTGGAGTCAGCTGTCCTGGCTGACTCAGAACTGTAGCTGACAGCTGGACTGGGATTCTGTCCCAGCAACACCAGGACAGAAGTACATCTCAAGTGCGTTTGGAAGGTGGTATTGCTGGGAGAGAGAATAGCTAACCAGCATCTAGTTACCATTGATTCTGGGAAGGGAGTAGGTGCTAGAAATAAGGATATAAAGGAGCAGCCACATTACAATGTTTAAAAGTCCTGTGAGAAGTGGTAGGACCAGAAGTTACAGACTCTGGGAACTGGAAAATTTGGTGGTTCCAGCAAATGTGTGGAAGTCAACATGTTGCAAGGCATGAAATAATTATGACATATTCCCAAGTAAGGCAAAAGGCATCTACTCAAAATTGCCATAGATGTGTTTGCAGTGTGTATGGGAAGATCTGAGTGAGGACATATGCTGTGGTTTATACTAGACCTGTTGTGTAAATTTAATCAACTTAATCCCTGAGGCAACTGTTTGAGCAGCAGCAGAAGTAAAACTGTTGGACAGTTTGTATTTAACTTTGGGCTTGTGAACTGGCCTGGTATTAGTGTGCCAAGTCATCCATAGTAAAGTAACATGACCAAAGGTAATTATCCAGGGATGTGAAGACTGTTATGCTGTGTCTTTGACAGTGGATATGTTTAATCAGCAACAGCCTTTAATGACATGAAGTTTTATTTAGAGGATTTTCTCTTTGTGAGCTAAATTATTACCTATTTTCTAATGATAATAATAAGTACACTGTAGATAAAATATGCAAATAGTATGTTTGAAAATGTAGTTAGTTTGGAAGTTGTGTTTCCTTCTACACTTCTGAAGTTCTCTAGTGTGACCTTTGAAGGAGCTGTTAGCACTCTGCCTCCTTAAATAAACAATAAACATTTATGAAAAAATAGACTTGGAAAACATCTGAAAATTATTTTATGTTGCTGTATGAAAAGAAGCTGTCAGTTTGTTGCATAATGTTGCATCTCTAGTTTATTTATTTGACCAGGACTGACTGCATGTTCTAAACCCGAAAGATAGTAAATCATCAGTTCATAATAATCTACCTTAGTTCTTTCAAGTGTCACCTTTGTTTGTCCCCTCTGTTTTTTCTGCAAGTTATTTTTACATAGATATATTTCAGTTTTTAAGAGTCCTAACATAAAACTAGGCCTGGTTGACTCAAAGGAATTAATAGAAAATGTTCAAAATATGGATAATTCCTCTGATAGGAGCACACAGTTTCTGGTAGACAATCAGACAGCTCAGAATCCTTCCTAGATCAAGCTGTAACTCTAGGCACCTTTGGCAGTAAGCAGAAGGTACACTTTGCAAGAAAAAAATCAGAGCCATGCCAGAGCTTGCATGGGCAAGTGAACATCTGCCCTTCCAGTTCTAGGTTATTTTCATATTATGTTAAGGAGAAATAACAATGACAAAACATTCTGTACAGGGACATGAATTATTCAAAAACATTCTGTAACTGATTTGAAATACAAAATGCTGCAGTGCAGGAGCAGATTAAAAAATGGAGCAGAGCAAAAGCTGTTATGGATTCCTATCATTTGAAACCTAGGCCAGTGAATTGCTTTTAATCAGTTTGCTATCAGGCAATCTTTACAATGTGTTTATAAGATGACTAGGATTGGAACCATGCTGCTGTGCTTTTAGGCCTCAGAAGCATGGTGCAACAGACCTCCTACGGTATCATCCCACTGATAAATTTGCAGTAGTATTCTTCAAATAGGTGCTGCAGAGAACATATACTCGCTCCTCATTTGATAGTTATTCTTCATCTCTGTGTTTCTGCAGAGCGTCTTTTTCTTTGGAATGTCTATTATGTAAGAACTAGATAAATATTTAGTAGACTTGGCCCTCAGTGTTGTAAAATGCCCTCACTGAACCAAGCCAAGTGCTGTGCTGGGGTAATGTCATTACACTGATCTGCAGTGGCATCAGGATGAATGGAGCTCAGTACCTGACCTGAGCAAAATGCAAATGTCCTTCCAGCCTGTGGCAAAATTCCTGTGAGGATATCTTCTATATACAACCAGTAGTCTTTGTCTTACTTATTTAAAATATCTTCTTCTGTAAATAATCCCATCTAATATTACTGATAATGTTAACAACTAAAAATGCTGCTTTATATCTTATCTGACTATCCAGATACACTTTGAGTTTTGCAGAAGCAATTCTGCTGTTTTTAATTAGGAAAGACTTCCTGCTTCTTCAGAGTTTTCCCCTATACAAAGACTTTAGGACATGTAGTTTTATTTATAATTTTTCTTTTTTTAAAAATGAGTAGAACTTTCTCCTCCCCTGTGCTGCCAGATCTTCCTCTGTGCTTGTTATTTTACTAAAGTCCAGCTCCTGGAGACTAATCCTCTACTTTCAAAAATCTGGAAATGTGTCTCAGTCATACTTTGGACTGGACAAAAGTGTTTGGCAAAAGTAACTCCTTAAATAGGAAAATCCAACTCCATATTTTTTTGTACTTCTTATCCATAATTACTTAAATACTTGGGGTGAGCTTTAATGGTGTTGCTCTAACTTATTTTAGGTATAATGCTGTGAATGCATGCAGCATTTTTATATAAAGAATGTACAGCTTGCTCTTGACAGTGTCCAGGCTTAATGCTGCCTTCTCAGAGTCTGTGGTGCAGGCTGTGTGGAGGACTGAGCCTTATTGTAGGAGATGTTGGAGAAAGAGTGACATAATTCCAAAGTTGTCAAATTTTTCACTTGAGTTCATGAATTCCATGTTTCTCAGTTCTTCTGAAATGAAACACCAATTGTTCACTATCACTCCTGAACCTGCCTGGCATGAAAGTCAAGTTGCGTCTCTTAGGGGACGGTGGCAGAGCCATAGGGAAGCTTTGTGTACTCTCATGGACGTTTGAAAAAGGCAAAGAGAGGATTGTGTGTGAAGCAAAGCAATCGAGGCTGGTCATATATGAAGGTATGAGGGGTTTGAAGAACAGTATAAAGAGTGATAACAATAGTTTTCAAAAGGAGGACAAAATCCCAGGGACTGGAACAGTTGAAACTCTTCAGTTACAGTAGGTTGCAGTCTATTGTGCTCCAAACTTTTTTTTTTTTTTCTTTTCCTGTGTCTTCTGCATTCCTCCTGCCTTTAATCTATTAAAAATCCAGCTGTCATAAGCATCCTATTGCTTTTGCTGCTTCACACATTTCTTTGAGTCTCGCTTTTGTTGTCCAAGTGGGAGGGAGAGAGTGGAAGAGAAACATCAAAACAAAGGTATCACGTAGTGAAAGAGGAAGCATCCAGGAATAGCTCTTAAAGGTATTGAATTAAAGAGGGAAATAAAACCTTTCATTAATTGAATGTAATTACTTGTAGGGTCTTGGAATCACAGGTGTTTCTTTTCCCCACCTCTTGCTTTTCCTATTATCTGTCACAGCTGTTTGTAGCCTTTTATTTCTGATTGCATTCTTAGGAGAGCAACACCTGCTTGTGTGTTTGGGTGGGCACTGTTTTTAATTAGGCCTTTTAACTTGTGCTGTAACCCAAATTCAGCAAGTGAGAATGGAAAAAACAAAACCAAAACAAACAAACCAACTAAAAACCAAAGCGAAACTAGATGATCAAAATATTGTGGTGAAAAGTACATGGCTGTCAATCTCTCTTCAGTGTAGCTGAAACCATCAGTGCTTTTTTGATTTTTTTTGTTGTTGTAGGATGATCAAAATGTTAGTCTGTTTTTATTCTGATACTCTTATTTCTTAGAGCTGACTAATAATAATTAAAAGTGACAAGTGTATGGTGGTTGTTTTTTTTTCTCTGTTACCAGTGACTTGCAGGTTTGTCAGAGAATGGGAGATGCAATTGCTGAAAATTACGGGAAGTCACATTTCATAGTACCCAGCACCCACATCCTTATTTCAAACCTGCCTTTCCTTCTGTTAGGCAGCAAACGAAACCAAAAGAAGAGCCATGCAAAAGCGTTTATCCCTTTAAATGTTAGATTTCTAAATTTTAAGAGCATAGTACTCACTGACGGTTTGGTTGTGGCTGCACCTCAGTATCAACACCGCTCTGGCCACACTTTGCAGTTTTATGTGGATGTACTTTATTA
>VWYK01020105.1:0-10362 GCA_013399775.1 Semnornis frantzii | reverse complement strand
CAGTTTAAATCCATTCCCCTCATGCCATCACCACAACGCCTTCTAAACAGTCCTGCCCCAGTTTTCTTATAGGTACCCTTTGGGGACCGGAAGGCTGCTATAAGGTCTCCCAGAGCCTTCTTTTCTCCAGGCTGAACAACCCCAAATTCTCTCAGCCTGTCTTTGTGGGAGAGCTGTTCCAGCACNACCCCAAATTCTCTCAGCCTGTCTTTGTGGGAGAGCTGTTCCAGCACTCTGATCATCTTTGTAGCCCCAGCTGCTGGGCCTGTTCCAGTAGGTTCACGTACTTCCTGTGTTGAGGACTCCAAAGATGCACACCCTACTCCAAGGGAGGTCTTACCAAAGCAGAGTAAAGTAGCAGAACCACTTGTCTCTACCTGCTGGTCAGACTTCTTTTGATGCAGCCCAGGATGCAGCTGGCCTTCTGGGCTGCAAGTGCACGTTGTTGGCTCACGTCCATCTTCTTGCCCACCAGAACCTCCAAGCCATTTTCTGCAAGGCTGCTCTCCATGTAATTATCCAGCAGCCTGTATTGGTACAAGGACTTCCCTGACTTAGATGCAAGACCCTGCACTTTGACTTACTGAACTCAGTAAGTCAAGGCTCACCTGAGCTCACCTCTCCAGCCTGTTTAGGTCCCTCTGGAGAGTATCCCATTCCTCATGTCAGGATTCAGTTTGGTATCACCAGCAAACTTGCTGAGGGTGCAGTTGAATCTATTCACAATAAAGTAAACCCCAAACTCTTCTTACCTGTTAGCAGAGCTCAGAGGCAAGAAACTTTAGGATTAATTTGCATTTTGTTACACCCTCAAGTGCATAATTAAATTGCTTTAGGTTTTGCTACCCTGATCTTTGTTAAATATCCCATTTCTATTTACATCCTTGAAGCAATGACATCTTACTGTTTATCAGCTCTTGGTTGGAGACAAAAAAAACCCCAGAACTCATCCCACTGGGATCTAATTACCACAGTTGGATTATGTTTTATCAACAAATGCTTGTTGATTTTCTTCTTTGTTTCTTTCTGGAAAAGACCTCTAATAACCTTTTGGAAGTTTCCCAGACTAGCTCCACTCTGTTATTTTACAGAGTGCTCTACCTGTGAAACCTGTGAGCTTATGTATTTTGGAAGCACAAAGGGAAGTAGCTCTTTCAGAGACCCCTTGCTTGCAGTAATCTGCCTTCCTAGATCAGCCCCAAGGCTGGGGCTTCATAGAGTCATTTTCATGATGTAATAGACCAGCAACATGAATCAGGCACATCATTAACATCATCTTGTTACTTTATACATCTTAAAATCCTGTTTCCCTAACAAAGCAGAAACAGCCACAGGCAACTTCTCAGTTCGGCAGTCCTCATGCCTTCAGTCAGCCAAAGTTGAGCCAGGGATTGGCTCTTACCCCATAGCAGATGAAGGCTCCTGTCCTAAAGAAACAGCCAGAGTCACAGGCCAAGGACTAAAAGGTGACACAGTGATGGAGTATGATTTGCTCTGCCAGAGACATGACTATTAGATGTTCTACATTCAGCCCCAATGCCTCTCTGGTAAATCCTACAGCAAACAAGTCCCATCTGCCTGTTTCCACTTTTGGTCACATCCACAAGTTTTTCTCCAGCTTGTCCTAGTCTACCACCAGTAGTCACCACATGCATTTACAAATAATACTGTTAAGAAGGGAGAGATCCTAAGTAAAGGAGAAATACAGTTTGGGAGAAACAGCTCACTTGCAACATCTCTTTTGCCTTGCTAGTTACGGGGCTCCATGCTATAAAGCTTTCCACCCTCTATCCTCGGGAAGCATTAAGCAACTCTCTCAGACTTTGCCAGATCCTGAGCTACAACACTATCAGTGCCCTGGAGTTACCAAACTCTAGTTATTCCTTCTGCTCCTTCTTGCACGAGTTGTGGTCCATTGCAAGATCAGCAAGAGAGCTTTCTTACAACAAGATGTGTTGTTCAGTTCATAATCATTATCAAGACAAGCAGTTTGCCAGCAGGATAGGGGCACCACAGTTAGCTAATATGGCAAAGCTGAAGCTGGTGTGCTTCTAACTGCCCCACACTGAAAACCAGAAGGTCCTAATAACAATGAGCTGAGAAAATGATTATCTTCTGCTCTTCTCTTTCCTTAGAGCTCAGCCAGTTGGTCTGTCCAGGCTTGACAGTAATGCATTTCCCTCATTTGATCTGCTATTTATGGGTTCAAATATAACCACAGACATAAAAATCATTAATCTTATAATCAGAAGCAGAAGCTTTCAGGTTTCATATCCATCTATTCACATCAAATAACAATGAATACCAGAATAGCTCCAAAATCTTGACGCTCCTCCCAAAATATGTTCCCATTGTTTTGAATTAAATTCACCAGACCCATGTCTGTAATCTGACTATTGCATGACATAACTTCCTGTAAGAGATACATTCATTTTTAAGATGATGATAGCTATCAGAAAGCCCTGCAATTATAAATATCCAAAGCATTATTATTAGAAGAAAATACATAAACATAGTTACTAGCCCAAAAGACTTTGTGCTGGGGAGTGGAGAGGAACAAGGATTCACATCAGCCCTCTGCACTCCAGAATCATAACTTTTTAACCTTGGGGGGGGAGGAATTAATTCTGCTACTGAATAAATTTAGTATAAAGTCAACTTAATGATCACATTAGTCCCTGTCTGTTCTCCCAATGCCCATTCACTATTTAATTAACCTATTTTTATAGGTTACTTTTTTTGGAGCTATTTTTAGGTAGTTTAAGTTGTCATTTCTCTGCGGATGGCTACAGCCGTTACCTTTCTTCTACCAACCCTGTCATCACCATTTGCATGTTGGCAAGGAAACGGTTACGCCAAAGTTCACTCTGATGTAATTCATCAGTAAACTGCTGCCCAAAATTCATGAGGGTTCTTTATCCTAGTTCATACCTAGGACAACAGAAACCATTCCTGCTACCTGACCAATCTGCTTGAAGATGGATTTTGTTCATTCAGGTCAATAATGTAATCATCATCATGGGCTGATTTAATTACAGGAGGGGGTGGAAAAAGACTCTATACGTCATTTTCCTGGAAGCAAGACCCACACACCAGAGATCTTTATGACAAAGTCCTTGCGTGCCAGTCTGCACAGATTCCAGCTGTACCAGCCAGAGGGGTGTCTGGTGGTGAATACATTGACAGAAAAACCTCATTACACAAAATGGGGAAGTGATGTGCATATTCCTTTTGTCTGCTAAGGGTGCGGGATGGCCACAACTAACGAGTGAGAGCTGTTAACTGCAGTTTGGTTGCTGCACCTCATAGCTAACTGTAAAGATACAACATAGGCAGGCAAAAAGATATCAAAAGAATTACTAGGACAGAAGCCCAATAAATGCTTGGATATGTATACAACTACAGCTTAGAGGCTGGGATTCGCCCAAACTCTTAGAAAAGGGAACCTTGGGAACGAGATGCTATTGCTCCAGTTGGTCCAGTGAGAGGCTGGGCATCTTTTGAAAGGAATTTCTAATTATCAGGGTAGCATTGTGAGCAACTGTAATCTTGGCTGTCAAGATCCAATATGTCTTTAGATGTAACAGACTGGGGTAGAGAAGTTTCTCTCTTGGCTAAAAGTACCACATCTGAGATTTGTATCTGGAAATAAAAACTATTTTGCTCTGTATTCTCAGTGCAGTTTTGACTAATCTGCTAGCACATTCACCTTTCCTTTCTTCATCTCTGCCTATTAAACCCACACCAAACAAATTCTTGCACTTCTAATGGCTATGACATGATGACTAAGGTCTTTGAGTTCCTTTTCCAATACTCTACCTTTTGTCTTAGCCATTTTGGACTTGGGGGAAGGTGGGGATTCTCTACAGAAGGAAGGTGTCTCTACAGAATCATAGAATGGTAAGGGTCGAAGGGACCTCAAAGATCATCTAGTTCCAACCCCCCGCCGTAGGGGGACACCTCCCACTAGCACAGGTCACTCAAGGCCTCCTCCAACCTGGCCTTGAACACCTCCAGGGAGGGAGCAGCCACAGCCTCCTTGGACACCCTGTGTCAGTGCTTCACCACCTTGACTGTAAAAAACTTCCTCCTAACATCCATTTTAAATAGTAAGTATCCTGTACTGTTATGGAGCAAGCTCAAGTCCCTTAAAACAGAAGATGTAATGCAATGTGTGCAGTGAACAATCTACTTCCATTGCTTCTATGGTCTTCCAGCAAGCAGTTGAAGAAAGAACAGAAAACATCTTTTTAATATTAGAAGAGTTTCCTAGTAGTACTCAGAAGTGTGCTTGACACACACAAAAATAATTACATGGAGGAGGACAGCCACAACAAAAAGACTAAGTAATCAAAGAGATTATTTGTGATCACAAATCCTCATCTGTAACTAGAGGTGCTTTCAAATTACCTCAGCATAAACATTAAATATTGCATTTTCTAGCTTTCACCATGCAAAAATAAAGTTCTGTTTTGTCCTTCTGAAGTGCTCCTATATATAATTACAATTATATAATTGTTAACAATGTTGTATTTTATATTACAGTTTCTGACTATATATAATCACTAATAATGTATATGTTACTTTGTAAGAGCTAAATATTATGTTAGCAAGCAAAATCAACTTACCACTACACCAGAAGACTGACTTAATTTACCAGTATACTACTGCTTATTAATGAAGTAATATAAATAAAAATATACAGTGGTAAGTCACTCTATAAATGCTAAATACTATGTTAGGAAGCAAAATTCTTTTACCAGTATACCACTGCCCATTATTAATGAAATAACACAAATAATATACAACAATTATATATTTTTATTAACAATTAGACATATATATATAAAATACATCTATTTGTTTATAAAACAGTGCTTCTAATACGGCATTTTCCACCTTATTTATATAACAACACTGGAGAGCCATAAAACTCATGATTTTACAAGGATCTTATAAAAAAAGGATACTGTGAGTGATTCAGCTTCTTTTAAAAGCAATGTTTTGGTTGGTAATGCAACAAAAAAGTTAACTATAAGGTAGATGTAGTATAAATAATTAAAATGTACACTTAACTCAGGCTGAGAAGCTTACAGGAGAAAGACCAAAGAACACACACCATAGAGATCCACTCCTTTTGTATTGACTTCCATTTCCAGTATTCTGCTGGCATCTTTTTTAGCCTACGGTCCTAATTCATCTTTGGAGACAGCATATTAATAGTCACAACAGATCCAGGATTTGTTATTCAATTAGCATACTTAGTAACTGTAGAAAGTAAGAACTGATGCACCACCTGAAATGCTCTTGCTGGATAATTGCTTAGAGTTGTTTTTTTTTGTGTTTTTTTTTTCCCAGTGTACAGTGGAACACGTGGCTCACTGTACCTTCTCAGCTATCTGACTGCACCAGTAATGTTCTGCAGCAGACAATGCCCTTATTAATGCAAGATCTGCCAGCAATCTCAGTTGCTTTTTTAGCTACGTCTAGGAATAAAATTAGCTCTTCAAAAGGATGCCTATGACTGAGAACAAGTTGACACACACACCAAAACAAAAAGCAGCTGAAAAATGAAGAGAAAAATGAAAGGAAATTCTGAACTTTAGGGTATTAAACTCATCTTACCTTACCAATAGTATTGTCTCCACACACTCCTACCTCCCATCTCCAAAAAAACCCTAAAATTCAGACTTAATTTGACAAAGGCACTTAAAGAAAATTAAATAGCATCTAGTTAAGGAGCACAGTGGTTTTCACCTGTTCCAGTTTTCCTCCCTGAACACTTTTCTCTTTTAAACATATATTTCTTTCTGATAACTGCCTTAAAATAGTGTAAATATCTTGTAAAATCCCCATTGAGCTGTAAGATTATCTTTCAGCTCTGCTGCAAGTTGATATGCTAACAACCAGGAAGCAGTAAGCTTTCTTGACCTTGCTGGGACAAGTTACTGTGATAAAGTGAAAGGCAGCATTTCACCACAACTACAAAACTAACTCCAAAGCTTCATTTTCCAGGCCTGAGCTGAGATCCGAGGTGTTGTCTAAACGAAATTTGGAAATGACATGTCAAAGGAACTTTGCTAAGTCTAACATAAAGACAAAATTCTCTTTTGCAGGAAATGACAGAGAAAAGATATGGAATCTGCAATGCCGAAACCCATCTGTGCGTTCACCATCAAGAAAAGTCAGTTAATAACCACTCTCTGCTCATGTTTTCTGTGCTCTTCCAAAGAGACATCTTCATTCACAGAATGTCAGGGGCTGAAAGGGACCTTGAAAGATCATCTAGTCCAACCCTCCTGCCAGAGCTAGATCACCTATAACAGACCACACAGGAACTCATCCAGGAAGGTTTTGAATCTCTCCAGAGAGGGAGACTCCACAACCCCACTGGGCAGCCTGTTCCAGTGTCCTGTCACCCTCACAGTGAAAAGAATTCCTCCTCATGTTTCTATGAAACTTCCTGTGCCTCAGCTTCCACTCATTGCCCCTTGTCCTGTCACTGAGCATCACTGAGTAGAGCCTGTCTTCACCTTCTTGGCTCTCACCCTTTACAGATTTATAAACATGCAGCTTCCTCAGTCTCTCCTTGTAAGAGAGATGTTCCATTCCCTTCATCATCTTTGTGGCTCTGCGCTGAACTCTCTCTAGCAGTTTTGTGTCCCTCTTGAACTGGGGGGCCCAAAACTGGACATAGTACTCCAGATACAGCCTCGCCAGGGCAGGGTAGAGGGGAAGAAGAACCTCCTCTGATCTAAAAGCAGATCTTTGAAAAGGGGAAGGGGGAATCCTGAAAGCAAGGGTTTGGAGGTCCAGATGAGAACTGCAGCGATCAGAAAGAAACCTTTCATTACTCTTACTATAATGTATCTAAGTGTTGATCAAAATCCTTTCTTTGGGGTCAGCCTAATGACTGTGACTACTTGTCATCCAGTCATCAATCCAGACTGTGGGAAGGTTAATGGGATTAGGACTGAATTTGTCATGGTCACAACAAAATCACGTTCAGTACACTTCTGGAGGTACCATGGGAGCTCTGGCCTTGTCAGGTGCCAGCTCTCTGAGGTTGGGAGAAAATTTAAGAGGATCACTGGGGATACTGTTGGTTGACTGAAAATATTGATTTCTATGGGGCACAAGTTGTCAGAATCATTTAGGCCTTACTGGTATTCTGGAGCCTGTACTCTTGTCAGTGCTTTTTCCTGTTGCTACTGCCTCCTTTTTTGATCATGGAGAAAGGCTGCAGGGAAAATGGAAAACAAGAGAATGGAAAGCCTTCACATCCTTGACTGATACCAGGTGGCTCTTTACCATGCACAGATAATGCTGATTTTCCTTCCTTCTGACAACAACATGGGGCTAGAAGATTTTCTTTATTGTTCATGGAAAAATGTCTGCACGTGGCTGATGTTATCACTGTTCTGTTTCATGGAAGTAAATGAAACATGCAACCATGCTGAGGAGCTGCATTAGTAGTACGACTGCTGCAATGACTCCCTCAGCGCACCTCTGACAAACCAGGACTAGGCACCTCTGCAATCTTTAAGGCTCCTCTGTGAAAAGCTCCCTAGAGTCTGCTCCAGCACACACAGAGGATACTTAAAGGAAGTACTGAGATAGTTTGGGTGTTGATCCATGTAGCTTCTACAGCATAAACTAAGGAATTTCATAGAGAAAGCCATAGCTGCTAAAGTAACCACGCATTTGAATGCCTCCCTTTTTCCATGTCCTCAAGGCAAATCACTTTATGAAGTTCACAGTGGTCCAAACCCTGAAATAACCACTGCAATAATGTATTCTCACCATACTGCAACAGAGTCATAGTACTTGTTGTGTAATATTGACTATGTACTCAGTAATTGCAGCTCACTAGAATACATTTCCACAAAGAAATAGGATCTTGCTTTAAAAACTTCAATGGACAGGGCTTAGAGAAACCCAAAACAAATCCCAACTTTGAAAGGGAGCCATCCAAAGTCATTTTATACTGTTTCTCCCTCCATTTCCCCACTTTTGTTTCCCAGACTCCTCTCCCTGCCCACTAGCCAGTGGTTCCCAGTTATTCTAATCACTGGAATGACAGAGGTCTGGTGTGAAAGCCCACAGCACGACAGCTGACCTGGTATCCATTTCATCCCACAGGTTTTCTTGCTTTAAGCTTTGATCATCAAGTAAAGTTGATGAAAGCATTCAATTTTCCCCCACACACTGCTGCCTTCAGTGGTTCTGACTTGTGTAATGAGTAAGGGCTTAGTCTAGTAAACCTCTCAAAACAATTTGCAATCTATGTCAATCCATTTGCCTTGTGCTCTAAAAGAATCACATGGAGATCAGACCAGTATTGTGCTACATCAGAGTTTTGTCACTAACTTTAAGAGGGACAGATTGCATTTTTTTTTTCCTCTCATTTCCCCCAAGGGGAAAAACCCAAAGCCATGTAAAATTTCAGACAACTGGCTTATGTAGACAGCCAAAAGAGAAAGTGGAAACACCGATGTTATATAGAAAGTCAAAATCACCCTTAGTAACGTAGCAGGGAACTAAGTGGAAAGCAGGTTTGTGACAATAATTAGTTTGAATGTAAGGATTTCCAGTACAATCCGGTGAGTTAAAAACTTTACATTGAAAAAACTTCTTACAAAGCAAACATAAATATTCTAATTGAAGAAAAAAAAGAGAGAGACAAAAATCATGTTAAGTCCACAGGATGCATGAGTCACACATATTGAATCATACAAACCATTCACAACAGGACAAAATCACGGCGCCTTTTACTCTGTTTGAGTAAGACTTCACCAACAGTCCTTCCAATGTCTAAAAGAGGCAGAGTGATGGAATCAGTACCACGAATACCATGTAAAACATTGAATTTCCAGTCTGAAAAGCTCACTACATGCACATTGTCTATTCAATTGCCATAGGACCTCTCTATGCAAGATCACTGCAAGAAGCCTTTAGAAAGCTTACCAACTCTGACCAATACATTAGCTACAGTTTCAATTACCCTGTTAATGCGAGATGTTTGTCAGCGTGTAGTCTAACAGAAACCAGTTGGCAATACTATTAACTTCACACTTAGCCACTGAAGGAGTGAGAAAGATTAACATTCAAGCAAAGAAATGCTCAGCTGACTTATGCAGGTCATAATCATGAGTGCATAATTACACCAAATGGAAAAGAAAGCAACATACACACACACACAAACTTAATGAAAATGCCAAATCTTAAAAACAATCCTATAATGAATAGTAAGGCACAAGAGAGACTATTTGTAAGCAATGCTGGCATGTAAATGAAGTGTGCTGAAAGAAAGCTATCCACTACAGAGCGCAGTTGGAAATGTTGGTAAAGTGCACTCCATAAATTCATGCCAACAAAAGGAATAATTAAAAAACAACTTTGTTTGCCAAAATCAACATACAATAATACATCTTCTTTTAGACAAATTCTCCTTCTGTGTAACAAATAGCTGTGTTAGCCAGCAATGAGGTGAGGAATAGAACAGAGTAATCACTGAACCCGAAAACTCATTGTTCTTGCAGAAGTAAATGTCCCTTTAGAAAATACCTCGTTTGCTCTCCACACTTTTAATAACTGCAGCCTTTCTGCAGTAAGAATCTTGAAATTGCTATATTTACTGTAGCAGCTAAATAACTGTGAATTAAGAGATGTTTCTGTTGGGTTTTTTGTTTGGTTGGTAGGAAGCAAACACGAGCTCTGACTGGGAAACAGACTTGAATTCCTGCACTACAGACAGTATCTGAACAAAGCATTAAGGTTCTTGCATGATCGGCTATATCACAAAGTTAAGCACAATACTTTGCTGAGTCCAAAACAAATGCTTTGCTAAACCTAACTGCACAAGATTGTATACGCTGCCAAGCTAGTGCAAGTTGCAGTATAAAAGTGTGCATGTCCCAAAGAAGGTTTGCTGCTCCATGAGCCTTCGACATTTATTTCAAAAACTCTACATGCCAAAGTTTTCCCTGGAATAGACTTCCCAGTGAAGTGGTTGAATCCCCATCCCTGGTGATGTTTAAAAGATGCAGAGATCTGGTGTTGAGAGACATGCTCTAGCACCGGAATTTGTAGAGTTAAAGGTCTTGCCCAAGTGAAACAATTCTGTGTTTTTGTGGCTAGGTCTTACTAGCTGTAGAAGACCTTTGGTTCCATCTGAAGTAAACAGGAAGCATAGATGTTTGAAACTGTATGATTCAGACTACTAGTGCTGCATGGACACAGGAACCAAGGAAACTGTTTCACGTGAAAGCCACAGCACCATTCAGTTCAGGAGATCTTGATTCATATCTGCAATTTTGCCTGGACAGTTTACCTTTCTTGGCTGCCAGCCTACTTCACTCT
>VWYK01020085.1:9930-19984 GCA_013399775.1 Semnornis frantzii | reverse complement strand
CTGAGGAGAGCAGAGTAAAGTAAAAAAAGAAAAAAACTCAAAAACATGAGAGGGAACAAATATAGTATCATTCCATAGATGAGTAACCACCATAGCACCTGGAAGGAGGAGCAGGAAGGAACTAATTTCCCATTTTGCATGCTTGGAGAAAATGGAAGGAAAAAAATCCTGACTGATTGGACACACTGGACAAAATTCAGGGGATCATTTACCGGGACTATAAAAGAGCCAGAAACAATGAAAGGGTGTAAAGAAGATAAAATGGTTAAAAAGAAGCATAGAATCATGTCCAGACAAGTATGGAGAAAGATAGTGCTTCAGGTTATGGGAAGAAGAGAAAAAGGTAAGGAAGGAGAGCAGGTGCAACGAATTCTCTGAGAAAGGATCATAAACACAGCATCAAAGTAAGGTTCTGTTTCAGTTCTAACTCAACGGAAACATTAAATGTAAAGATTGGCAGAGCAACTTTGTTACACCATGGATAATGTTTCCCAAAGCAGGTCTGTGCAACAAAAGAGGTTATTGTATTATTAAATGTTATATAATTACACTGGTACAGTTCCCCCTGCGAACACTCCAGAAGTAAGTCTATTTCCAGTTTTGACTTATATTGATCTGGAAAGAGTTTTAGTTGAACTGGAGATACTGTTTTTATGTCATGTCAGGATTTCACAGCTAGGTTTATGTATGTTTAACTGTATTTGCTGTGAAGGCTGAAATGTGCCTTTGTGGACCAAGCTGTCCTTCAAAACATAGAGATGACTGAGTCCTGGGCTGCATCAAGAGCAGCGTAGCCATCAGGGCAAGCGAGGGGATTCTGCCCCTTTGCTCTGCTCTCCTCAGACCCCACCTGCAGTCCTGTGTGCAGTTCTGGAGACCCCAGCACAGGAAGGCCATGGAAGTGTTGGAGTGGGTCCAGAGGAGGCCACCAAGATGCTGAGAGGGCTGCAGCAGCTCTGCTGTGAGGACAGGCTGAGAGAGTTGGGGTTGTGCAGCCTGGAGAAGAGAAGGCTTCCAGGAGACCTTAGAGTAGCCTTCCAGGATCTGAAGGGGGCTACAGGAAGGCTGGGGAGGGACTATTGACAAGGTCTGGGAATGACAGGACAAGGGGCAATGGGTTTGAAGTGGCAGAGGGGAGATTGAAACTGGATGTTAGGAGGAAATTGTTTGCAGTGAGGGTGGTGAGACAGTGGCACAGGTTGCCCAGGGAGGTTGTGGCTGCTCCCTCCCTGGAGGTGTTCAAGGCCAGGTTGGAGGAGGCCTTGAGTGCCCTGTTCTAGTGGGAGGTGTCCCTGCCTATGGCAGGGGGTTGGAACTGGATGATCCTTGAGGTCCCATTCAACCTTACCATTCTATGATTCTATGACACTCTTTACCTTAGGAAGAAGCCATATTTCAAAGATACCTTTTCTGGTTGTATGGGAAAAGAGCAGAAGGTCATTTAACAAACGAACAAGCAAGCAAAACCAACTCCACAACCAGCAACTACAAAAGTTTTTTACAGGTATTCAGATATGTTTATGTTTCCTAAACTTCTTCCTTATTAATAGCTGAAGATGCTGCATGGAAGTAGTTTTGTGATCATGAATGTGAGAAGAGATATTGAGCATGGGTATGAAATTTTAGCCCATGCTGTGAACACTTCTTCTATAACCTCTGGCATAATATGAGAGTCACCACGGGCTATATCAGAAGGAAAAAAAAACAGACAATATTGTTTCAGAAGTTCTGAAATGAAGTGCTCTGTAATGATGGAGTTTTTAATAGTACACACATTTTTTGTCATAACTACAGACTTTGCATGGCAAATTAAGAAAGCTTTATCCCTCAATAAATACAAACATTCTATAATTAATATGTAACTTATAAGTAATGGTTAACAAGCAGATGCAGATTCTTTTTTTTTTTTTCCTTCCATGTGATGGTCAGACAAAAAAAAAAAAGTGCTATACACTGATTTCTCAGGAATGCAGCATCAGGGATCTGTAAAGTCTGAGTGATTCTACTGTTCCTTTTGAAGAGCTCTAACAACAAGAAGGCCTCAGGGCAAAAATTGCAGTTGAAGTCTATTGAAGTCTTCAACTGTAGTCAAGCCACAGAGCGAAATTACTGAGCCCTGAACACCTCTCCTGATCCTTCTGTGTTGAGAAGAACCTTTGTTAGATGAGGATGCAGAGGTTGAAAGACTCAATTGAAATCCTCACTAAATACATTTTCTGAGAAGTAAGGACTTGTGGATTTTTCTCCCTCCAGGGACTTACAAATCCACAGAATTGGAGCAGACAGGAAATCACTCATTTTTTTTAGTAGAAAGAATGAACTAGAATAGGAATATTAGCAATTCAGCATATGAGCAAGCAAAGCAAATTTTCATGTGCTAACCCATCTGAGCCAGAGTGCCACATGCTGTGACAATGAGAAATATTTGAAAGGGTGGAGAGAAAGCACTGTTGTGTAAGCAACATTGATATAGTGAGGAACCCTTTTGTCTTGGATAGTAGGAAAATTATTTTGTCCACTTAGTGCTGAGTTTTTAAATGGCCCATTCAGTAGAACTGACATTCTACATCTTAATGCAGCTCTGCATCTCCAAAATGAGTGATTTTCCAGGGTTAGATTTTGGATTCTGCAGTCAGCCTGTAACATTCTGGTAACTGTATGAAAAATACTGGCCTCTTCATCTGAATTGATCAAAGAACTCTACAAAGGCTGAGGCATAAACTGTGAGCATATACTCATAAGACATGCTCAGTGGTTCTCCTGACTATTCTGAGGTTAAGGTTATGCCAAGAAAAAGAGCTCTTGGGATATCTGACCAGGCAAAACAGTTGTACAATCAAAACACAACACCAGGACAATGCAGACTGTGTTGGCAAAAGTCTTTTAGAATGGCTTTTTATGGGATGTACCTGGTATCATGCAGCACAGGAACATCACTGTGGTGAAAAGCTTCAACTAGCTTCCAGCAAAGGAAGGACATGGAACTATTGGAGCAGGTCCAGAGGAGGCCACCAAGATGCTGAGAGGGCTGCAGCAGCTCTGCTCTGAGGACAGGCTGAGAGAGTTGGGGCTGTGCAGCCTGGAGAAGAGAAGGCTTCCAGGAGACCTTGGAGTAGCCTTCCAGGATCTGAAGGGGGCTCCAGGAAGGCTTGGGAGGGACTATTGACAAGGTCTTGCAATGACAGGTTGAGGGGCAATGGGTTTGAAGTGTCAGAGGGGAGATTGAAAGTGGATGTTAGGAGGAAGTTGTTTGCAGTGAGGGTGGTGAGACACTGGCACAGGTTGCCCAGGGAGGCTGTGGCTGCTCCCTCCCTGGAGGTGTTGAAGGCCAGGTTGGAGGAGGCCTTGAGTGACCTGTACTAGTGGGAGGTGTCCCTGCCTATGGCAGGAGGTTGGAACTGGATGATCCTTGAGGTCCCTTCCAACCTTACCATTCTATGAATCTATGAACTACCGATTTGGCCCAGCAGCATACATTACCACTGGCCGTTTGGTGGTGATAATTAAAAATAAAACTCAAGTTTAAATGTCAAATTGAAATTTCCTGCAAGTAAGCAGGAGAAGAGTGTCAAAAAGCATATTTGCTGTTGTTTGATCCACTGACTCCAGGAGTCCTTTTGCCTGGGTCATGTTGGTCAATACTTTTCACCTCTTACAGGGCTCTTGCAAAGAGGAATGCAGAGCCCTGGCAGCTTTCCTAGAGCAGAATTGGTTGGTAGTAGTCCATCTATTGCTTAATCTAGTATAAGCACTCCTCTTTCTGAGTTTCTTCAGGATCTGAGCACTGCTACTAAGGAGAAGTGGTATGTAGAAATGAAGATGATGGTCAATAAAGCACAGTTTTCTGTAAGCTAAAAAAGAGGCAGAAGCAGGAAAATCATTTGAACTGCAGGACCACGCCATGCCAGAAGAGAAAAAGTCAAGAAGTCTGGAATGCAGCAATCCAAGGAGCCTGTGTGGGGCAAAGACAGAAGAAAAGCAATGCCAGATAGTGCAAAGCCCAAAGAAAAGAGAGATCACTGAGAAGCCATCATTCTGCAGGAAAGCAGACCCATCAGGCACAAAAAGAAAGCAACAAAACGGTCTAATGAGTGGCATGGGGATGGAGAATGTATATGCACTTCTATTTATGCTATCTCTAACTCCTGATCAACACCACTCTTCATTCACAGAAAGAAAAACAAGGATCAGAAATACGGAATCACTGCTAGAAATACAGACAGGGAAAGCATCATGTTCCTCTCAGTCTTGAGTGATCAGTCTTGATTGCTAACTCCTAGCTATAGATTGTGCAAAATGAGAAAGTGGTGAATCATCACATTTTCAATGTAAACTAATTTTAAGGCTCAGTCTCGTCACCTGAAAGTGAGGCAGAATCCCCTGGAAATACAGAATTGTAGAATGGTAAGGTTGGAAGGACCTCAAGGATTATCTAGTTCCACCCTCCTGCCATAGGCAGGGACACCTCCTCCAACCTGGCCTTCAACACCTCCAGGGAGGGAGCAGCCACAACCTCCCTGGGCAACCTGTGCCAGTGTCTCACCACCCTCACTGTAAACAACTTCCTCCTAACATCCACTTTCAATCTCCCCTCTGCCACTTCAAACCCATTGCCCCTTGTCCTGGCATTACAAGACCTTGTCAATAGTCCCTCTGCAGCCTTCCTGTAGGCCCCCTTCAGATCCTGGAAGGCTACTCTAAGGTCTCCTGGAAGCCTTCTCTTCTCCAGGCTGCAAAGCCCCAACTCTCTCAGCCTGTCCTCACAGCAGAGCTGCTGCAGCCCTCTGAGCATCTTCATAGCCTCCTCCGGACCTGTTCCAACACTTCCATGTCCTTTCTGTGCTGGGGGCTCCAGAACTGTACGTATATCTGAAGAAACTTCTTATGATGCTGTGAAACTGAAGTGATCCAAGCAACTTAGTTTCTCAGCTATCAAAATGAACCAGACCATATACCAGCAGAGACACAGAAACAGCACAGTACAGGTAGGTGTGCATAGTTATATGTAGCCGTACTTCCCTGCTTCAACTTTTGGGATTAATTGTCAGCTACTCTTCGTGTCTGTGGGAGTTCAGCCAGGACTTTAAGAAGGCAAAACCATGTAATAGGTCTCAAGTCTTTCTGCCCACATAACAGCAAGGCCTTCAGAGAGCTCTCAGGACTAGCCTCAAACAAAACCAAAACCAAGCAGCAAATAGAAGGGGGCTGACGATGAAACCTGAACTTTTTCTTCAACAACTAAGTCCTCTTTGGCACTGGAATAAAAGGAGAGAAAACAAGTCTTTTTCTGCTTGTGGAGCCTTTCACTCTTTTGTAAAGAAGTGAAAAAGATATAAGTCTAAGGACTAAGAGCTGTATTGCATGAGAAAATTACAGCAAGGGACATTGGACTCCATCATTAAGTTATGGCAAGATAGTTGTGAGCATGAAAGCAAAGGATGAGTTTGTAAATTCACTACCCTTATGTCACATAAACAAGTTACTCGTGTTTTCTGTGTAACAGGCTTTTTTTTTTTTTTTTTTTTTTCTCATTTGAATGCAGTTCCTTCCTCCTTGGGCCAGAATTTCTGCCTAGCTTTATTCAAATAGTTGTGTCCTAAGTTGCAGCTTTTCCTTGCTATGTCACCTTGTATCACAGGGTCACACAAAAAGGACAAAGTGTATCACCTGCATGAGGTATCATCATGTTTTTAGTTCTGCTGCTGTTACTTGCAAGCATGACATTACCAGAGAAATTAGAGTATGGGAGCCATATAATTTTCTGTTCCCAACAAAAGGTCTAACCCAAAACTCAAGGGAACTGGTGGAAATATAAGGAGCTTTGGCTCAGCCTCCATAGACCAGCCAGGAATAATGCTGAAAATGTAACTGGAGCTCAGATGGTACAAAGGAACTGATCTCAGCCACCCTCCTTTAGCAGGAGGCTCAGAGTTATTTCAGTAGGCTAGCTTCTGTTGTGAATTAAGCTCAAAGCAGCAAAGGCAACTTGATTCTAGCCATCTAGTTTTGCAGCCTCCTCCAAACTCAATCCAGAGGGAAAAGTGAGTAGCCCTATTCAGCTGCTAGACTCAGCTAATGCCATCAGTTGAAAAAACAAAACTTGGGGCATAGAGACAATTAATAATCCGGGTCAGTTTTCCTCTGCACAACTTAGGGGGGGGGAGGGGAGGGGAGGAAGAGGAAGAGGAGAGAAAATAAGGAAAACGGAGAGAGCAAGAATAAGCTCACACTTTAGAGAAAAGAAACAGCAGCAAATCAGTGAGGTTTTGTCAGAAATCCCAAGATGGAAAGAAATTGGATTACAGGAGGTAGTTCTGCTATTTGCTGGAGAAAGGATCATATTCTACACTCTTCCTGTTCTTTGCTGTCCGTAAAGGGCTGAGAGAACAATCATGGGTGAGATTAAGGCGAACTGCAGAAATATTTCTGGGCACAGGAGTCGGCTTCCTGGCTTCCTTTCTCTCCAGAGCTGTGGGTATGTTATGGCTAGACCAGAAGGAGAGCCTATTGCCTGTCCCTAGCCATGACCTAGCAGATGAGTCATAAAAAGGGAGTTGCCACTGTAACAGCTGCTCCAGTGATGGCATTAGTAGATGCTTTCAGTAAATGCATTTTTGGGTAGGCTTCAAAGTAAATTAATTGTGGCTGCTGGTTCTCATATTATTATTTTGAACAGGGTTACCAAGGATTGTAGAAAAGGTTAGTCTACAGATAACCCTCTGACAAGGCTATAAATAAGGAAGAAGTGTGTAATTCTCTAACAGTCTAAAAAAGTTTTCCCTGCCCCTTATTACAGAAAGAGAGGGCTTTCATTATTAATACCAATTGTCTCATTTAACTTCACTGCACGTTTCCTGTGATGACAGGAAAGGGCTGGAGGTTTGTTTGTGGTGAAAGTGAATATTTTCTGTTTAAAAAAAAAAAACAAAAACACCAAACAGTTCTATCAGCAGCAAAATTAGTGAAGCTGGCTCACTTTGCTTTGTGTCCTCTCATCACCTGCATGTAGCACCATACTGCCAGACCCACTATCCAAGAGCTGGTTTGGAGAATGCAGACATGCTTGCTGTTAGGAAACTGTAAGATGAATTCATGGAATCATAGAATGGTAAGGTTGGAAGGGACCTCAAGGATCATCCAGTTCCAACCCTCTGCCATAGGCAGGGACACCTCCCACTAGTACAGGTCATTCAAGGCCTCATCCAACCTGGCCTTGANAGATCCTGGAAGGCTACTCTAAGGTCTCCTGGAAGCCTTCTCTTCTCCAGGCTGCACAGCCCCAACTCTCTCAGCCTGTCCTCACAGCACAGCTGCTGCAGCCCTCTCAGCATCTTCATGGCCCTCCTCTGGACCCACTCCAACACTTCCATGTCCTTCCTGTGCTGGAGGCTCCAGAACTGCACCCAGGACTGCAGGTGGAATCTGAGGAGAGCAGAGCAAAGGGGCAGAATCCCCTCCCGTGCCCTGCTGCCCACACTGCTCTTGCTGCAGCCCAGCACACAGGGGGCAATGGGTTTGAAGTGGCAGAGGGGAGACTGAAACTGGATGTTAAGAGGAAGTTGTTTGCAGTGAGGGTTGTGAGACACTGGCACAGGTTGCCCAGGGAGGTTGTGGCTGCTCCCTCCCTGGAGGTGTTGAAGGCCAGGTTGGAGGAGGCCTTGAGTGACCTGTACTAGTGGGAGGTGTCCCTGCTTATGGCAGAGGGTTGGAACTGGAAGATCTTTGAGGTCCCTTCCAACCTTACCATTCTATGATCCTTACAGTGAGTCACAAAACTGTGAAGCTGCTGACCCATGGAGGAGAGACTCAGCATCTCCTGGTACCTCTGTCTGCAGCTGGCCCAAACACTCTCTTTTTTCGGGTCCCAGCTGCTCCCCAAATAAGCCACGTGCATTTATCACCCTCTCAACGTTTAATCTTTGTTTCTATCTCCAGTCTGCACTCTTGCCAAAGGCCTGGGTCGTCGCAGAGAGACACGTCTGTGGGACAAGGTTCACACTTCCCACTGGCAGGCACAGGCTCTCACGGGAACCCGAATGCAGCACCTGGGCAGGGCCTTTCGCGCGGGGGTTCGGCCAAGCCTCCTGCAGCAGGACCGGGGGCTCCCTCCCCGCGCCGAGCCCCTCGGGGTGCCCAAGAGCGGCCAGAGGCAGCCCCGCCGCGTCCAAACGCCGCCGCCCGCTGGGGCCATTTTGCCGTGCCCAGTGCAGAGAGGCAGCGCCGGGCCCTGAGGCGGCTCTGGCGAGCAAGCAGCGCAGGGCTCCCTGAGACGCGAAGCCTGCGCTGCAGGAGGAGCCAGCCTCTGCTCACCCCTGCCCAGCGCTGGAGCGCGGAGATGTCCGGCCCCGGGGTGAACCCTGGCGCGGGGCCCTGCCGCCCTTCCGTCCCGCGGCCTGACCTTTCTGGTCGGAACCCCCGGGACTCCCACGGCGGCATAACCTAACGGCGCTCCGGCCACGCCAGGCGGCAGCCCTGTGCGCCTGTGGCTCACCACAGGGCGCTCCGCCAGGAGGAGAGGTGGAAACGCGAACACCGTGATGCGCAGTGGTGACAGTCATTGTATTTTCGGCCACTGAAAATACGAAGTAATTCGATAGGCGATCCCTCGGTAGGCTGTGGGAACTGGCGGCACCGAGCCAAATCGGACCCGGGCGAGGTCGGCAGGAATATTGGCCGATATGGTAGCGGGTCGGGCACCCCCCTAGGCGGCCTGCGGGACAGGAAGGCTGCTCTCCACGCCCGGGCTGGCGGAGGCTCGCTGTAGCCATAGCACTTTTTTCACTGTTGGGTGGACAGGGAGAGAGCAACAGCAAAGATTTCGGGGAGAGCGAAACACCTCGCAAATGCATTACGCTAGCTGCTGCACGCCGCTGTGCTGACACCGCAGGAGGGCTCCCCGTCAGGGAAAGAGAAAAAAAAATCCCCAACAACCATCGATACTTTTACCTTTGGAAAATTAAAGGGGTTGCGAGGGATGTCGCGCTGTCGGTGCCAAGCCCCGAGCTCAGGATTTCGCTTTCTCTCACACCACGCGTTGATGACATCACGAAGTACCCCTTCTTTGTGTGTCAGTGATGTCACCGAGTGCGGTGTGGGGGACAATGGAATCCTGAACTCCAGGCGAGGGCGAGTGGGAAGCGGCTGCTTCTGGTTCAGGGCTAAAGCCAAGGGAGGGAAGACACAGCTGCTGCTTTAGGGCTGAAACAGGTGAGAGACGTAAAAGCTGCCAGGGATTCCTTCTAGTTTACTAGGGGGAAGCAGTTTGATCTGGGCTTTTTTCCTTTTTTTTTCTCACCCTCCTCCCTGCTCTCCCCTCTTTTTTTTTTTTTAATTTTTTTTTTTTTTTTTATTCTTCTTTTCTTTCCTTTCTTCCTTCAGCTGAGAAAGGTGTGAAGTTGCTGCTGCTATCGGTGGGACAAAGCAGGGGAGGCAAGGGAAAAGTTCTGGGGTCGAAGCAATTTTAAGAACAGGAAAGCAAGCAGCTCCCTCCGCCAAGCCTAATAATCTCCTCTCAGCGTCACAAAAACAGCTCCGGGAGCTTGCCCACTCTCCTCAGCCACCTGCTTCTACTGCGTCCCTGCGGGGCTCTTGCACGGAAGCAGAAGCGGAGTCAGGGAGGGTGTTTAGCCCAGCCCTCTTTACACCCCTGCAGATTACTTTCCAGATAGTCTTCATTAAAAACTCACGTCTCCCCCTCCGCCGAGCGCCCCTTTCTTTCTTCCTTAGCGCCGGCCGGAGCGGGTGGGAGGCACACACACACGACACGGAGCCCTGTGGCTGCCAGGATCCCCGGTGCGGGGATTCCGCTGCCTGTGCCCCCCCCCAGCCCGCCCCCCGGCCCCGCCGCCCCGGAGCCCCGCTCGGCGGTGGGGGAGGCAGCCAGGGAAGCCATTGCCTGTTTAATAGTTGCTGTTGCAGCACTTCCGCTTCTCTCCCAGCGAGAGACACACGANGGATCGCGCCCGGGGCTGTCAGGTAGCGCTGTCCCCCCGGCTCCTCCGCCCGGCCGTGCGGGCCCTCAGCCAGGCCCTCCTGTCCTCGGCTTTCTCCCGGC
>VWYK01020080.1:18005-33699 GCA_013399775.1 Semnornis frantzii | reverse complement strand
GAATCACAGAATGATAGGGGTCAAAAGGGAACTCTGGTGATCATGTAGTTAAAGCCCCTGCTAAAGCAGGTTCACCCAGATCAGGTTGCATAGGAATGTGTCCAGGCAAGTTTCGAAAGTGTCTAGAGAAGGAGACTCCACAGCCTCCCTGGGCACCCTGTTCCAGGGCTTCATCACCCTCAAAGTAAAGATGTTTTTCCTTATATTTAGGTGGAATTTCTGTGTTCTACNAGGAGACTCCACAGCCTCCCTGGGCACCCTGTTCCAGGGCTTCATCACCCTCAAAGTAAAGATGTTTTTCCTTATATTTAGGTGGAATTTCTGTGTTCTACTTTGTGCTCATTGCCCAATGTCCTATCCTTGGTTACCACTGTAATGAGTTTGGCACCATCCTCTTGCCACCCACCCTTTAGATATTTATAAGCATTGATAAGATCCCCTCTCACTCTTCTCTAGGCTAAAGAACCCCAGGTCTCTCAGCCTTTCCTTGTAAGAGAGATGCTTCAGACCCCTAATTTTCTTTGTAGCCCTCCATCAGACTCTACAGTAGTTCCCTGTCTCTCTTGAACTGGAGAGCCCAGAGCTGGACATAGTACTCCAGAGGTGGTCTCACTAGGGCAAAGTAGAAGGGAAGGAGAACTTTTCACTGACTTGCTGGCTACATTCTTCTTAATGCACCCCAGGATACCACTGCCTTTCTTGGCCACAAGAGCACATTGTCTCATGGTGAACTCGTCCACCAGGAATTCTAGGTCCTTCCCCACAAGGCTGCTTTCCAGCAGGTCAACCCTTAACCTGTACTGGTCCATGGGGTTATTCCTCCTCAGGTGCAGGAATCTGCACTTGCCCTCGATGAACTTCATGATGTTCCCCTCCATTCAACTCTCCAGCCTGTCCAGGTCTTGCTGAACAGCAGCAGAGCCTTCTGGCATGCCAGGCACTCCTCCCAGTTTTGCATCATCAGCAAGCTTGCTGAGAGTACACTGTACCTTAAGGCATCCTGGTCATTGATGAAGATCTTGAATGAGACTGGATCCTGTACTGACTCCTGGGAAACCTTGCTAGCTACAAGCCTCTAGCTAGACTCTGCACCACTGATCACAACCCTCTGTTGTCCATCAAGTTCTCAGTCCACCTCAAATGTCCACTTACCTAACTCACACTTCCTCAGCTTACCTATGAGAATGTTAATGGGGAGACAGTGTCAAAAGCCTTGCCAAGGTAGGTAACATCCATTGCTTTCTCCTTGTCTACACAGCTTTATGAAAATCCAGTACAAAATATCAAACCTATGGCTGCCTATGAAGAGTAAAGGGCATATTTCAGTGGTATCCCAAGAAATTCTCAAGATCAGACAGAAGGAACTTAAATAAAATAGAAAATTATGCATGTAACAGCTGTTTCATCTTGATGAGTAAGAGTCTCCTTTGTCTATGGACACTGCGGAAAGCAAGCTGGAGAAGGGAAGACTGGAAAACAGGTTATTTCTGAAACAGGGAGTTTTCTGGGTGACCATGAAAGAGGGCTGCATGCTAAAACTCTCCCTGCTCTACTGCTGGTGAGGAGTCTCAGGCTTCCTTACCGACTTAGGGATAATAATGTTACTTCATTTGTAAAGCGGCTGCTGGTTTGATGACAGGCAAAAAGGAAGGAAGTAGGAGAGGGGAATGAAAGGAAATGAAGTAGGAAGTAAGATATCCTGAAAAGTATATGCATTGTAGCCCTTTGAGGTTCTCTGGGTCAGGCTCTAATGAGGGAAAAGACACCAGAAAAACTGAAGTTTTGTGCAATTCCTGGTCCCAAATCCACAAACAGATGGATTCGGAGATGAGATTTGCAGTTTGTTAAAGGATGCATGCAGAGCTTTCACACTGGCTCTCCTACCAGCGTGAACAAGAAGTCTGCACTGTGAAGTATTAGATTCAGCAAAACAGTAAGAAAACCTGGGGACAGATCTTCAGTCTCTGTGGATCAGCCTTTCATCTAGAGATGCTCTTCCACATTACTATGTGATGTAGCTGTAATGTGAAAACAAGTCTTTGTCCATGTGCAAAAAGCTCACGAAGCTGTCCCCAACTCCTCTCTCTTTACAAAGAAGCTAAGAGTTCATTTAAAACTTTTTCAAAAGTTTCTATCTAAAACCATAGAGGGATTAAAAAACATCTGCAGTACCTCATTTGCTATCAGCATTTGCTTTTCATCACCTGTGTGTCTGCAGAAAATAAACACCGCAGACAATACCAGTTTGAAAATCACTTACTGCAACCCAAAATTCACCTATATCTGAGGAAAGACAGAATTAATTTTGTTTTTTTTTCTGCTGGCCCAGAATACATTTAATCAGAGGAAATATTTTAGCCTTAAATTAATCTCTATTGTGCTGAAAGAACAGGTATTTCTGTGCATCTCTATGCAGGTAATCACTAACAGGATATCTGGCTACAAGTGTTGCTTTCTACCTATTAAATTAGAATTTTGGGTGCATTTGTGTGTGTCCCCAGAATGACTCTGGGGGCTATGAAACACAACACTTTTGTGGTAGCAAGGCCTATAAGAGTCTAGCTTCATATAACTCAAGAAAAAGAAATTAAGGCTGTCACCCTCTACCACCTTACTGTAGACAGTTTTCTATTTCACATCCCTCTGGGGATGTACTAGACCCTGAGTTTTGCAGCCTCTTAAGACCTTATGCTTGTTTTCTTTTAAGCAGGTAAGAAGAGTCCACCTGCTGAGGACAAAGTCGTGTTAACACATATGAAGATACTGAGCAATGAAGGAATTCAAAACCCAGGGTTAATCCCAGACACTCCAACTGACACAGCCTGTACAGAAGAGTCCCATCTCCCGTGTGCCAGCCTCCCACTGAACTGCCAGGGAAATCTGAATGCAGCAACCACGCTGGCAGCTCCAGACCATGCAGATGCCCCAGCAAGCACAGACTGTGTAGCCACACTACCTGACCTCCATGCTTTTGAGTCCAAGTGTCGACTTCACAGATTCTCCAAATTTGAATCTGAGGACTCTGGGGTTGAATTGCCAAGTGGGGCTAATTCTCCATCAACACCAACTGGTTCAGAGAAGAGTTTTGTGCTTCACAGCAGAGACTCATTTTGTGACTCAGGTGTGCTTAGCGCCTCTTCTTCTCCAGAAATTGACCATCTAATAATGAGAACATGTAAAGAGCATGCCAGAAGAGCCAGCCAACAAGATCCAGAGACTGAAAAGGAGGCTGATTACTACAGGCAGGAGGCAGATGCTGCACAGGGTCCTACAGCTTTCCTGGAAGACATTGGTGTCCCTCAGGAAGAAAGTCCTGATGCACATTTTGACCAAAGTGAAAGGCAAACTTTGGAAAAGGAACCTACAACGGAGATGGACCCTCCCAGGGAGAGCCCTCCTTCCACTCCAGCTCCCAGAGAAGAGTCAAAGACAACTGCTGACAATTTCCCAGAGAACTTTGGCAGCATGCAAGACCTTCAGTTCCATGGACACCAGCTGAAGAAGTACCCCACAAGTGACAGTCTGGATGAATATATGGATGAATGCTGTAGACTGAGTGAGGTAAGAAACAAAGACCTAAGCTACTACATCTTAGAACTAGGCCTGTCCAAATAATTAGTCAGGGTTCAAGTCCTGTTGTCTAGCATAAACTAGGACACAATCTGAGTGAGTTAGAAAATGTCCCCTGAAACTGTTGTAAATAGAAAATCTTGACGATTGTTAAGAGCACTTTTCATAGTAGTAAAATTCTGAAGTAATTCACATATACTTGATCTGAGTAAGGATGACTAATGGCTCATGGAGGTGTCATTTTTCAAAAGCCAAAGGCTAGATGATGGACCTGATTCTGGTCTTAAAATGAAGATTATGAAGTTATTCACTGTTGTCAGGTACATGGGTTGAGGATCAGAACAGTTTCTCTTTCATGGTCAGGTTACTCCTGTTCCTAGGAACAGCTGGACTGCTATTGAGGTGCTGAAATTTGGAAAGAACTTGTCTAAGGGGTAGCTCATTCCTGTCCAGGCCTGTTCTGTCCTCTTGAGCCAGCTTTCTTGAATAATAATTGAGCACAAAACTAATGCACAAATTCAAATATTTGCTGGGCCGGAGATGATCTTGTTTTAACCCTCCAGCACAGCTGTGATGGAAACTCCTATGATCTGATACTGACTGAACTGAAAAGACATACTATTTTCAGCACCTTGTCCTACTCTTGTCCCTTACTGGGTACACCATGTGATTGACAGGATAATAACAAAACCTTTCTGTGCATCTTCTTCCATAGTGGAAGAACTTGCGCTAGTGCTTTGCCTGAAGCCTCATGCTGCTGACGTGCAGACAGATCTCTGCCTTGCCTGCCCACTGCAGTGGCTTCCACAAAGTGACAATGAAAAGAGCTAACGAGGGTGCTGATTCTTGATAGAGAGACAGACCAAAAAGCTCCATGAGGAAAAGTATAGGAGGAGGCAGGCTAGGTGAAGGGGATCACACAGACACACCAAAAATATCAAGTGGTGTATAACAAGAATTTCTTTTTGAGGCATTCATTGTAGCAATAGTGATGAATTGGAATGGGAGGTGGGTGGGAGGAAGCCAAGCGACAAGTGCTGTGTACTGTAAATATAATTTCACCATGACCTGTCTCCCCTGGCCATGAACCATCAGGCGATGGCCTTCCTCTCCAGCATGCCAAACCCTCCCAAGCAGTGAGGAAGGTCAAAGATGGCCCATCTCTGTTAACGCTGCATATTGAGGCAGCACAAGCAGCATACAATCCAACAGAGCAACCTCTTCCTGGCCAGAGCTGCCTCACACAGAGCAGAAGACAGATATCTATTTTGCATGGCTCCAAAACAGACAGCAGCCTGGCCTTCTGTCAGAGTTCAAAAAAGTACCAGAGCAGGAGAGTTTGAATACAAGGAGAGGTTATAAAAAGTTACCAAATTCTCTGTTGCACTCCAAAGCGTTTGCAGCTCACTTGGTCTTGTCTGACAGCTCTGGCTGCCTGTGAAATTGCTTTAAATCCTTTGTGAAATGGAACCTCAGTTTCCCAAAGCAGAGCATTTAAATAAACAAGCAAATAAATTAGAAAGAAGCTAAAAAGGAAATGAAGCTCTTGGTGGCTTATCTCCCCTCTTTTTTAATATCCTCAGTGGCTAAGGGCTAAAGCTCTGTGCCTCAGAGCACTTTTCTTTGTTTGTTTTTCGAGCTGTATAAATACAGCTGTGACCTAGATGCTGGGGAAGTTTGCCTCTCTTCACAGGGCACCTCCAGGCTGCTATATCTCAAGAGCAGCACTTTTCAAACTTCTGGGATGCCAGGTAGCACCCACGCTGACTGGGGCAAGAAAAGCCCATGACTCTGGCTGGAGCTGTGCTGTGTGTCTCACAGCACAGGGACAGCCTCCTCCATCTTTCTGCCCTCACCAAACCTGCAGAAGGTTCACCTGACCTCACTATGATACAAAAAAGACAGGGCAGAGACACACATACACAAAACCAGTGTCCATATGATCAGATGATCATATAGCTGACAGATGCATCTTGATTCATCCCAGCTGAGGCTCTGCTTCAGGCTTCTTACTCTGCAGTTTTCACATTTGCCTGTAACCTGTCCAAGATATAACATGGCACTTAGGAGTCAATCTTTTGCCTGTCCTGTGTCATCTCAGGGACTCAGAGGCCCCTGAAAATGCAATCAGTACTGTCTGAGAGATAGCAGGCCAATACAGGGTATTCTTACTCTGCTTGTCAAAGAATATGGCAAAATTAATTGTTCCATCGAATCAATTCCCACTAAATTAAATTCATGTTAATAGAGATGCAAGAGTGCTCATACTGGCTTATATTTAATGCCAGATGAGAGCATTTTTTAATCATAGGTGACAGCAACTTCCTCAGTTCTGTTGCTGGTTTTGGGAATACAACTTTCAAGTAAGAGGAGAGCAGTTGAGTTTCCCCAGCTCAGCTGGCTGCGGCAGTGCCAAGAACACTTTACTTTCTGGCACACTACAGCCAAGCAAGGATTCAGTCTCTAGATGAGGATGTCCCTTAATGTCCTCCCAGCCTCCCTCATTGCTGAGGCCACTTCCAAAGGAACCGGAAGGAGGATGCTCAGAAAGAGACTGGAAATTAACAAATGTTTTGACCATTTAGTGAACGGCTTTGGCTCACAAACTATACATCAAATAATTTTGGTCTGGCATTTCTTAAACAAAGGTTTCTGATCTTTTGTTTTGAACTGTCGTTATTTTGAATTCTGCTTGTGTTTTGAAAGATGAAAGAGAGTGGAAGCTGTCAAACAAGAGAAAGAACTTTGAAGCCTAAATAAAAGCATTTCCTTTTAAGCAAAATTAAATGTTTTGGGTCAGTTTGAAGATATGTAGCTTTTGATGCTTTTGCTTTGCAAACACTTCCTCATCCATAAAGTTTACATTTAAAGTCAGCCCATACCCCCAGAAGAAGGGAGAGGGTGGGACGGGACCATTTGTGGTCATTAAATAAAAAAACAAAAAACAAAAAAACCCAAACCAAGCCAGCAACATTATTCACACTCAGATAATTATCTTGGGCTAAAGCAGTCTAAATACTTCCATGCAGAGAGGACAGTTCAGGGGTAGGGCAACCTGTGATGATCAGCCCCACAGCCTGTGCATGATGCTTGGAGGAAACCAGCAGCTATCAGTAAGCACAGCCCCTCATGGACAACAGGGTGGAGTCACTCAGAAATATACAGCACGATCCCTCTCTTTCCTGTTATTCACAAGCCTTTTGGTGCTGTCAGCTCCTAGTGACAAATGCTTCCCACTCAGCCTGTGGCGTCATGGGCTCCAAGCTCATGATGGGGCAAGAAATATTTGCAATTACACTTCCTGGCTGTTGGTGCAGTGACCGTACTGCCTCTGTACTAGGCATACTAATGTGGTGGGAGCAGGCAGTGAGGGATTTATGGGAGAATGGAGCATGGTATAACTCAAAACTATCCACAAGAGAAAATGAAGAGCATCACAAGAAGTGCAGAAACTAAGTCACTTCAAGAAACATTAGTGAGTTCTGGTCTGAATGTAGATTTTCACCTGCAAGCTAATCCTCCCTGATAGCCTTGGCTTCTGCTGCCAGGTCCAGCCCAGCACAGTTTTCCATTGAGACTGATTGAAGAAAAGCTCCCAGCTCTGTAACATGAATGGTTTCAGAGAAACACTGAATTTACAGCAGTCAAAATATTGACTGGAAGGCTCTAGATAAGCCAGAGTTCTCAGTGCATGTGCTGTTCTTGTATATTCAGTCTTCCTAAGAAATCTGTGGGCCAGCCAGCACAACTGTGATAGCTTATTACCAGTGAAGCAGGACTAGATCTACTGAAAACCTTCCTCACAACTCCGTCGGGTGAGCACTCACCAAGGCAGAGGCCACTTTTTAGTTACGTGGGTATAAAGGCAGCATAGTGCTCCTTAACTCTGCACGGTCAAAACTGTAATGGGAAGTAACTCAGCATAGTATAGCTGAGTTTGAGCCTTGGATTCGTATTCTTTCATCTCAGGGTCTGATTCAGTCTCATGTAACTGAAAGCAAAATCTGGCACCTAGTTATACATTATGTCGTTACTTTCCTTGTGCAGCTTGAACTATCTGATTCATAAACTCTGTCTGATCCTCAGCATCTCATCTTCACCTTTAAAAAAGTAGGCAAGATGTTTTCCCTTCTTCACAGGTTTCCTCAGTGCAAAAATGAGCACATGGCTTTTGTTCCAATGATGTTTCACAATACCTATGCAGGGAACGGGAAAACTTTCAGTCCCATTAGGTGAATGTTTTGCAAAGCTTCAACTGGGAGGAACAGGGACTGGAAAAGACTCATCCTGGAAAATGTTTGCAGTTTTCCTATGGTTTCTTACCCTTCGCTGCTAGCATCAAACTCTCTCACAAGTGCTGAAAGTAAAATATTCACACCAGAATGTGACAAAGCAGGTTCTATACTATGTTTGGCACGACAAGAAGATACCAAGGGCTGTTTAGATATTTTCATTCTGTGGAAAAGAAAGTCCTGTCAGGGTCCCTAGAGAAGCTCTCCCTAAGGAATCATTTTGGAGGCAACCAGCTACACTATGTGAATTTTCTTTGTTGAATGCCTGCCCTATCTGAGCAATCCTGATGGCTAACAGGTCTTATGGCAGAGTAAGTAAGGTGAAGCATCCTTGAAAGCTCTTACGTTTGCATGCTAACCACAGAAGTCAGGCCCTCCAAGGATAGGCAAGCACTGGAGGGTCTATCTGATTTGCCTTTTGCTCATTTACGCTTACTGGGATCACTTCGATGAAATGCAAATTAATTTCCTATTAAATAGCCCAAACTGCATGTTTTGAACAGTCTCTGAAGGATGGTTGTGAAACAGGGGCATGAGTCCAACCTTCAGTTTGGTCTTCTACAGGGGTGAATCTGCCTTGCCCCAAGACCTAGAGCAACTGCTCTACCTATTTTCACTCTCGTTTTCTGGGGAGCTGTATCTATTCCCAGGAGTTTGAAGTTCTCTCTAACTTCTGCTAAAAGCCAGATTTTCTCCATGCATGCCCCAAACACACCTTTGTTTTCCAGTGCTTTAAGCACTAGACACTGGAAATCAGGGCCACCTTATCTTCTCCATCCCCTACACATTTTGCCCGGGGAGCTGCTAAGATGAAGCAGGACAATATCAAGCACAGGACAAATATAGAACAAAATATGAAAAGGGTCATGTAGAGACCCTTTCTTCCCAATCCTGAGGCTACAGATAGATGTTACTTTCTCCTCCAAGAGGTCCCCTGTCCCTTGCAGTCATCCCTTGTGTTTCTACAGGTATAATGGGTTTGCTTTGGCTCACTCTCTCCTGACAGTACAGACATGCCATCTGGCAGAAAGGGCAGTTGTTATATGTGCAAAAAGAAGGTATGGAGTGGCAGAAAACCTACATTTTCAAGGATAGTGAGGAACTTCTGACTGATTATTTTGGGACAGAGTTAAAAAAATAATTACTAATTTTGGGACAGCTCAAAACTGCCCTATTTATGGAAACCAATACTCACATGCTTTCCGAAAATCATGCTTCCGAAGCTGGGCACCCACAAATCCCTAGTTGCTTTCATGTATCTTAGTTGTAGTGCTTTTGATTCAACCTTTTCCCAGCAGGCATACCATAGGCTTTGCTCTCCCTGTGGGTCCCAGGGCTGCATCCCTTCCCACTCAGTTTTATGGCTGAGTAACTTTTGTCTTACCACTGCTTCTGCAGGCTCTGCCTGAGAGGAAAACAAAACACGAATGACTGGTTGGCTTGGAGTCATCACAGTTTTTTCATGTGATTTCATGTGACCTCTGTCCCAGCCTTAGACACAAAAGCATCTGGACATAATAATATCTGTTTATAAATAACATTGTATCATCATTTGTTTAAAAAGAAGTAAATCCTAATGTTGATTATTTTTGAACACGCCATGAGCTTTCTGACATAATGAAAAGACAGGAAGAGTCCCAAGGCTGGCATTTCCCCAAAAATGTAGATTGTTGTGGGAAAGGAGACAGAGTAAGCTTCCTGCTTTTGTAGAGGGAACTTATTTTTTGAAGTAAGATAAACTTAGAGTGCTGCTTTTGTAAAGATTGAAGTTTATTTTACTTACTGCTATCACAAGCAGCTCCAAGGTAGGTCAGCCTCTTTGTGTATTTGTTAGCAGCACGTTCAACGGAGTCTGCTCAAACCACAGGAGAGGACATATGCTATGTGCAAGGAAGTTCTGGGGCCAGAAATGTCAAGGTGCAGATCAGGGAAGCTGAGAAGCACCACCCTTGGCTGAGTATCAGTGAGACTTTACAGATCCTAAGAGTGGAGAGATCAGTGGTACAGAGTATTTTGCTGTAGGTGGACAGCCACCTTGGTCCTGCAGACTTTCCTCATTCATCTCTTAATAACTGAGAAAGTATCATCAGGGACATAAGCTGGGATCTACTGAAGACAAATGCAAAGGTGTTCTTCCACTTCGGCAGCTTGGTTCGGGTACATATCCTTTTCACTGACCCACCAGTTATGAGGGTCTGAATTCAGCTGCACTGTGCTGCTTGTGGATTGTCAAAGGCACACAGAACATACCTCCACATTGGTCACAAAATAGTGAATAACTTCAACCTGCAGGTATGTGCATTTGTACAAGAGCCAGGCTCAGTTTCCATTCCCATAAGTGTAACTTGTGCTGAGGACTGTCAATTAAATAAGCCATACTAACCCTAACTGTCTATACCACACCAATTTGTATTTGTTTATAAGGGTCCTGTGGCCACTAAATGATGAATATTAGCATGGGAAATAGAACTAGAAACAGGCTAGTCATGAGGTGTTCCTCTGTGTCAGCCTGTGATCAGCCAGGAGAGTCCTTCTGGTAGTATACCTTGCTGAGTAATAAGAAAATGGCAGTGAGCAAGCAACACTGTAGCTCAGATGTCACCATAACCAAAGACCCTTGCAAGAGGAAGCCTGAGTCTCTTTACCACAGCCCACAGGACTGTAAAGGTGTTGGGCCCCCAACAGCAGAGGATTGTTCTGCAGTTACTCCATGGTCCAAGATGCATTGTCATTGCAGGTGAACCAAGGTAACAGTAAAGCCCTGGGATCTGGTCTGGGATACCTTGAACACATTTGTCAACTGATAGAGAAGATTGGGCAGCTCCAGGAGCACAACCTGCGACTCCAAAAGCAAGTGTGCAGCTTGCAGAAAGAGCAGAAGATGAGCCAGGTAAAAGAGGTAAGTAGATACGATAGGGTCTTCCATAAATTACATGTTCAAGGTCCAGATGGGCAATTTCCAAGTCTGTATGAGGGGAAAATGCTAATATACTTGACCCTGCACTCACCTGGGTTGGGTGTTCTGGTCTTCAGGAAGCCCTCATCTACCACAGTGGGCTCAGCTTCCCTCAGGGTTGACTCAAGTTTGCTCTGGTTCAATTCTGTTTCCCACGTGTGCTTGCTTCTGTTGAGTTCAAACACCCCACTCACTTTATGTAATGAGAAGCTTGAAGTCAGCAGCTTTTAATTCTCTACAGCTGAAAACTTCTCAAGAACACACCTGCCAGCATCAATCCTGTCAAAACAAAACATTTCAATGGGACTCCTTAGCAATTATGTTTTGAATTAAACTGTCAAGACCTCAGAATTTCCCACAAAACATGCGTAGCGGGAAAGAGAATCAATGGTACCACTACCCAGCTCCATGCTCTCTTTCCCTTCCTGTGCTTCTGAGCTGCCAAATGAAGAATCTCTTACATGAAAAATCTCAGTGTTCCCATTTGTCTTTTTTTTTATCAGCCAGAGCTAGTTGGAGAATTTGACTGAAATTTGCAAATCATTCCAGTGTCCTTCTAAACATCATGTTTTATCCCCTGCATATTTTGTTCAGTTTTACCCCACCTCTGCTTCTCAGTTCTTTTCCTTTGGCACTCACACCAGGTTTCCAGCTTTTTTCCTTCTCTCCCTTTCTTTTTTATTTTATCATGCCCCAAAGGAACCAAAGGCGTTCATCACACTCAGCTGTTTCTTCCCAGCCACGCTGTGATGAGTCTTTTATTCTCCCGACAGTGACATTCCCCTCCTGGCGCTGCTTTCCCACCTGCTGGGGCTGGATCTGCAGTCAGTGACTGACTCTTCAGAGCCAAAGCCAAGTTGTGAGTCAGGTTGCAGAGCAGAGTAGCCCATCATTTCCATGTACCCATCTCTCACCCTCGGAGGAATGCAGCCTCCTACGTAGAGCCTGGGGATTGTTAACACATTTCCTGAAGCTTTACAACTGTGAGTCACTGCCCCAAGTAACTCTTCCAAGCTGCAAATTCAGGGTCAGATCCTCATCTGGTGTATGTGCCCTCTGCTTCCCAGCTTCCAGTGGAATGAAAAGCACTGAGCTTTCATTTAAATAGTTGAAACTTTAATCTTTTGAGTATTTTCCAAGATTTATCAGAAGTGCCTTCTCAGATGTATTCATCCCATACTGTTCAGTGGGAAACTGGACCACCATATGTAACATTCAGCACTTGCACTACGCTCTACAAAAATGAGTGCTTTCTCCTGGGTATCTTTATGGTGTCTGCATCTGCTATATCTGAGCAGCTTTCTGCCATCTTCCTTTTCAAAGTCACAGGCTGTCTGTGTAGAAGAGTAATACTACTACCCTCATTTACCATAAGACATGGAGCCTGCTGTACACATTGCAGTTTGGAGGGCATCATAAGGCTACTTTCCAAACCATGTTCACTCTACATGCAGACCGTTAGCATCAAAAGGTTTCCATGCCTCAGATAAGGCTGGGGAAGACACAGCCCCCAGAGCAGAGATGAGTTAGTGCAGTATTAAGAGCAGTCATGAGGACTGTAGTGCTCCCAGTGCTGTTCTTGAGAGCTGTACAGACATCACCACAGAGACTGAAGACATTTTGATTGTGGGACACAAAGGGAACACGGTTACTCCACAACCTTTGTTTTACAAGGAAATTTTTAACGCTGTGGGACAAAAGCAGCATCTTTTGTCAGATTTTCAAAGTATCTCCCAAGGCAATGCAAACTGCCATGCTGCTGCAGCAACATGTGAAATGTTACATTAAAATTGTCAATTGTTTGGTGACCTCCTGAGATGCTAAACTGGTGCTGGCCTGACCTGGTTCCAACATCAACAAATGGTCTTACTGTCCCCCTTTCCGCTTCAGCTGAATAAAGCTCTCCTTGCATCCTGCCATACTGAATTATTGTGCAACATCGCTGTGTAAGGCAGAAAATCCCCACTTCCCACCACACCAGCTAACACAGAAGTATACCAGCTGAAGTATTACACACTGGTAACATGCAAGCAAACTATGGCATCCCATCAAGATATCACTGTGCACATTCCAGAATAAATAAAAGGATATTAAAATGCGAGTCACTGTTACAATGGATATGTTTATTTACACAAATGCCTTGGCCGAGCGGCTCTGGGCTTAGAAACTTGTATTCAGTTCCTTCTGGGAAATAAACCCAAAAGACGCTGAATAGCAGGCAATTTAAATACCAAGGAACTCATGAAAAGAATCTGTAGTACCAACTGCAGGTAGCTCAGCCTTCTAGAAAGTTAAATAATTTGTCTGTGTTCTGATAGGTGTCAGGACAAGGCTGGGCACCCCTGGGCTGGAACAATTGCAATTAGTCTGTACCATCACACTGCCTGAGTACCTTATGCTATGGCAGCCTAGGAGTCTGCATACTTTTATTTTTTGGTCTGGTGTAGGAGTACCTCCTGCAGCACTGCTCCTGTGGAGCTGCCAGCTTCTTTCTCAACTCATATCAAGATGTGAAGACACTTTTTGCTGGGAGAAGCAGACCTCACAGCGTCTTGGTTCAGACTGGAAACCCTTCTGATCTTTCAATCATCCCAGAAATAGGAGCAAACACTGAAAAGCTGAGCAGCTGCAATGGTGAGTTCTATTACCTCTAACTTGTCATCCTGCTTGCTACCACTTGATGAAATAAGCTGACCAACAACTTACTCTTCCCTAGGAAAGGCAAATGGCAACAGAGAAAGCTGTTAGTAGAAACAAATTTTAGGTGAAAATACGAGTTTTAAAATGCTTTGTCTACACCTAGTATTTTAACACTTGCTGCATCACATGTATGAAGCAGGACTTTCAGCTCTGCAGCTGTGGCTACAAAGATAAGGACAAATACATTATAAAATTGCTCTCTTTTGGAAACATAACATGTCCAAATAAGTCCATTAGTGGAGCCCCTCCATGTTGCTTTAAAACCGCACCAGCCAAGGCAGGGTTTGATCTATGGTGGAAAACCTTATGCCTGTTGCTAATCTCCTACCTTCTTAAGAAGGCACAGAACACATTCCTGGAGGATGATTTATTCTATAGACCAAGTGGAAGTAATGTAGATGCAAAGCTTGAATCCAGAGACTGACTTTTCCAGAAGGCTAGGAAAGACTGGGCTCAGCCCACTGATGATAAAGCCAACTGAAAAGTCTGGATCAAATGTTAGATGTGAAGCAGCCCACTAAGTGAAAATGATTAATTTATTTCAAATTTTGGACTACGATCTGCCTCTAATACTTGCTGAAACACAGAAAATCAACACACTTCCTAGCAGAGTTGAGTCAGTGTGTAAATAAATTTTGGGCTTTCTAATTCTGAGACTAAGAAATCCTGGGAATTTCAGAGCAGACCTGGAAGGAAAATAAGACTTTAGGGTTCTCATCTTGATTCCAGTCACAGCTTTCTGGTAGCACTGCCCAAATGCTATCCTAGCAGGACACTGCTGAGAAACGTGCACAAGTCCTTGTGTTGTATTGCAGGAGGAGAGAGATATCCAGATTCAGGAAACAGCCAACCAATGGTGGGGCTCAGGAAGTTGTCAAACAATAGGAACAACAAGGAGAATGAGTTCAGAGAAGCTGATAGTATGGCTGAGGGGCAAGCTTTTTCATCAAAGGACCCTGCAATAAGAAAGGTGAGTGATAAGCTTGGAGCCAGGATCTGTGGGAGCAGGAAGAAGTTCTGCTCGGGTGGAGCAGAGTGGGGTGCCCTGAGAACACACCTACCTTGTCTGCTACTAAACAGTGCTGGGGCAGTGAGTCGGTGCTCTGTGCTCCTCTGCTCCCAGCCTTAAATTAAGACAATGGTGATGTCCATATGCCAAGAAAGGGACAGAGCACTGCACACAGCAGCATGGGCTTAACTTTACTATCTCAAGATTATTCGAAATATGAACTTGGCCATAAGTATCATCACTACTGCTGCTAGTGAGATTAAACCAAGCACACATTAATTACTACAGCTAAAAAATGTGGCGGGTCAATCCTTAGCAAGCAACACTTATTACCAGATTGGTAGCATATCTCTGTAATGAGCTCCAGTTGGCAAAACGTGTTTAGGGGAAAACAAATCCGAGGGATGAATCCTTTTCCTCTCCCTTTCTTTCCATTGTTTGTGCCTGCCTTAGCACTTCAGTCCCTGGCGAGGATCAGGAGTGCCAAAATGCCAGGGCAGAGGCTCTAATCAGAGTATTCTCAGCCCATCAGGAAAGAGGAAGGAGCAGGTCTCTCATGGGAAAGACTGTCTCATAAAATTCCCAACCCAAAACAGCAAACTAGTTGTAAATGTTTTGCTGAACTTCAGAAACCCAGTTAAGACTGAATCTAGAGAGGTGCTCCACACTCTGGCTTGGATGCCACAAAGTTCTGGAATATGAGCATTAATTTAAGCACATGGAAGCCCTGATGACTTCACAAGACTGCAGAATCAAGACGCATACTCTTTCAAATGAATTCTAGTGCCGTCTTGTTACACCACACATTAATATCGTCACTTAGTGTTGCATTTTGCACCCCAGAGCACAGAATGCCCTGTTTCCTTATACAGTGCAGATACTGTATGAGCATCCTGCCACATTTGTCCCTGGGGTGCTAGGTGCTATACACATGAACTGGCAGTCTGAAAACAAAAGAGATGTGAGAGCTGGAGGAGTAAAGAAGGGATTATCACACATGCGAAGGACTTAATTGTAAAGAGATAAAGGGCTTGATCAAGGCTAAGGGTGGACTTCAGGACAGAGCTGAGAACAGAGCCCAGTCTGTCCCCAGCACTGTAAAATGATCTCACTGTCTCATCATTTGTCAATTTATTTGGGTTTTTTTTTTTTTTTTTTTTAAGGGTT
>VWYK01020080.1:2542-17967 GCA_013399775.1 Semnornis frantzii | reverse complement strand
GGGTCTGGACATCAGCAAGAACATATCGGTATGTGCTTCATTTGCAGAGTATATATTTAACTTGTACCTACCATTGTCACTGACCAAGCCCTTGTATCATTGTACACTAGCAAAATATGTTTGTGGACCCCCAAAGTTTACTGTCAAAAGTGACAGACGCAAACTTATTATGACTTATTCCATGTGGTCTGTTACTCTCTCACCCCTACTGCAGACAACAGTTAGCTAGCTTTCAGGAGCAGGCCAGCCGTGATATTAGCAGTGCTTGCTTTTCTGGTACGATACCAGCACAATGAGGGACTAATTGCTGAGGCCTCCAAAACCCTTCTACAGCATAAATTAATCCTAGCAGCAAACACAAAGGTGTGATAGGTCAGTGAGTAAACAGTCTCACGGGCAATTAACTCAATAGCACTGAAACCTGTGTTGCAGTTTTCAGCTGAGCGCATGATTTCATCTGAAGTTTAGAGATGAAAATTTAGCAGTCCTAAAAAGAATTACTGCAATAGGTTCTGCTTGGTCTGGTGCACACAGCTGGGCAGCTGCCAGGTTGTGCTCCCAAGGTGGCCACAACTCATGGAGTAATGGTTGTGCTGGTGGCTTAGTGGCAAGGAACCTTTCAACAGGACAGAACAATGTCCCAAATGTCACAGTGGTTTGAAAACTTCACTGAAATGGAAATCGCTTTTCTGCATTAAACCAGTCCCGGAGCATNGGTGTGGGAGTTTTTGGTGTTCTGTTCCCGAGGTTTTCCAAGCGTTACTTTAGGAAATTTAAAACAATGTAGAAAAAGAACGTGGAGTTTTTTGATGCATGGCTCTGTTTCAGTTCACGAATCCAGATGAGCTCAATCAGGAGAGAACAAACATTAGGGAGGGCCTCATGAGACTCTCTGACCTCCCGATAATCTCTATTAGCATTTCAAATGTAAGTGCCCAATAGCTGTGGCTTGCAGACGTGACAGGAAAAAAAAGGCTTGATCTCTTCTAATTCATGGTCCTCAAAAGTCACTACCTTGAAAGCAGCTGTTCCCGATGCACCTGGCCTAACAGAAAGGAGAAGGGTGTTGAGCTGGTTTTCAGGTTTTTTTGTGGGTTTTTGTTGTTGTTGTTGTAAAGCCGCCCCTGGGTGCATGTAAGTGGGTAGGAAACCAAACCAATTTTTCCTTCGGTACAATATAACAATAAGATAAAACGTGCCTTTAGGCAGCTACTCAGCACTCACCAGTGAAGTGCTCTGAAACCTCTTCGGAAAAAACAGCAGGGTCCTAGACACAGAAAAGTTACCAAATAAAATACAAATAGCATAGTATTACTGACAGTTGATCCAGCCTGTAATACTTGGTCCTGTATAGGTACAGGCTGGCCACTGGGCACACTGCAGGGTGCTGAAAGTTATTTTATATGACCAGACTCTTATCTATCTGAAATAAAGAAGCTCCTCTCTTCATACCACCCTGGAGTATCCCAAAGTATCGTATGTTGGCCAGATGAGGTCTGTCACCAACTAGCCTCTGGTCCTTCAAGCTGTGGTTTACTTTTGCTCCCTAGAGTGAGAACCATGCTTGGGGCAGAATGAGAGATCTTATGAGGAAGACACGGCTGAGAAACCAAAATAAGCTGGGGCTGTCCTCTGCTGCTCTGAAGAGGTCCTGCCCACAGCTGTACAGGTAAGGCAGGGCTAGGGGGAGATTTTCACTTAGTGATGGGAGGAAGTGGTGGGAGATGTACCTTCGGTTGTTGCTGGCTGGAGAAGGCCCCTCCATTTTTTCTCCATTGCATATGGTAGTCCTGGCCAGCACAGCAATTTGCTTCCTTCACACTCAGGTGCTCTAAGATTCCACTTGCTTACCTGTGTGAGAATAATGGAAACATTAGGTTCCCTAAAATAAGGTGCATATCCCCAACAGGGTAAGATGATGTTGACAATTGTTCAGAGCTATTCTATAGCCTAATTATTTGTCTTTCTGCTCTCTCATAATCATTACATCTCTCCTCAATCCACCTTCATACATTCCATCCAGTAGAACCCATGTTGTATTGCATGTGTGATAGGGTGGGACAGTCAGAAGGAGCTGACTGTCAGAGGAAGGGGAGATGAAGTTTGCTGAGCATGTGCTCATGGATGGGAACTGCTTGTTGCTGAAGATGAACATTTGGGTCAAGCATGAGGTCTTATTTCCATTAAGAGATCCACACTCATCCGTTGGGCAAGTTTGTCTACCAGGCTAGCTAGAGTCTGGCCTCTGAGCTATGTTGTGTGATGGATATCCCTCTAAGGTGATGACAGTGCTGCCAGATAGCCCTTGCACAGATATTCCCCCTACACTTGCAAAGTCCTCCCAGCTGCTCTGGTGAATTTGGGACATTTGTGTATATAATCAAGTAACAGGAAGAGCCTGTGTACCTTACTCACCAAAGCAGGCGTATTACATGGAGCTGAGCACTTCTTTCTGTTTTTCCAGCTGAGGTCTCAGTAACCTTGAGCGGAACAAGCTCAAATGTGCTTAAGCCCTCCCCAGGTTTTAGAAGGTGGAGAAACAGCAGTTGTTTAAGCACGCAGGAATGTACTATTGTTCCCCTTAGACAGACTCTACCTACCATACAAAATGCATAAGGGAATGGCGAATCTTGTAATTACAGCTGGGGAAAAAAAAAGAAGTCTGTACTTCATGGAATGATTTTTCCAGCTGGGAAAAGCTTGGTTGGGGCCCAAGCACACCTAACAGGCGAGCTTCCTCCTATTGTTTAGGAAACTGAAAGAAACACAAAGCAGAAAGATCAAACAGTTCCATCTAAAATAGAGGGTGAACCAGCTGGGGAAAAAATGCAAACTCTTGTGAACCTTCCATCTAAACCTGAATAGAACCAGGAGTTTATTTGGTCTTCAGCAAAGTCCTGTCTCCCACTTGGCCATTTCTCTGCAGCACTGAGGACACTGCCTGAGAATGGCATGCTAGGTCCTCCAGCTGCCTAAATCGATGTATTATTCTAATGAAGGCTCAGCCCAGCAGCTCCTAACAGAAATAGCTTTTGCTGTTTTTACATATACACTGGACAACTACTACTGTCATGGAAGTCCTGTATAACAAGATGCCAAAGGGATGATTTTTTTCACCCGGCTTTAACTGGACAGCCCCCATATTCTGATTTTTCCAGGCTGCTTTCTGTAGCTGATGAATGGTCTTCTCTTTTCTTTCATTAACTTTCTTCTCTTGTACATCTGCATAAAACCCATATTTCTACACATACCTCTTATCTCCCTCCATTTCCTCTTCTCCTGCTTTCTAGCTCTTATTCCCCAGCCCTACATGTATTTGCCCTTGCTCTTCATACCTCACACCCTGTAACAGCAATTCATTGACACTGGCCCTTTCACTGGTGCCTCTGGAAAAACTGGGCACCTTGCTCTTATGGCATCTTGGATATGTAGTTGACTCCTTCAGGCTTAGTGAATCAATGATACCCCACAAATGCTGCTGGATGGAGTTGTAAAGCAAGAAAATCTTGCTTGTCTGCAGCTTTTGGCAAAGCAAAAGTTGAATCCCTGATACTCTCAGCATTTAAACCTACTCTCTTTATCATAATTCATGAAACATGTTTATTCTGGCTTCTGGTCCTGACTGTACATATAAGTGTTATGGAATTGGCTGGCTTTTCCTTACTCAGGCTATCTTGAGCTCAAAGATATCTCCCAAGGTCTTGAACTGGCAACAAGTTGGAGCTTGGTGCCTTGAAGGAGGCAGAGATTTGTTGCTTTTGACACCCAGTCCTACTTGAGTCATTCAGGCAATTAGAAAAAGTCTCTTTGTTTTTGTTTTTGAAACTAGGTCAAAGCAAATCCTCTTTCATGCTCCCACTCTGCATATGATAAATGATCTGTTCCAGGGCAGTTGTCTTGTTTTTGTTCTCTGTTGGCTTCGTTCTTGTGCTTCGGTTTGGGTTTTTTGGTTTGTTTGTTTGTGGGTTTTGTTTGTTTTGTTTTGTTGTTGTGGGTTTTTTTTTTCATCCACAAAAGAATCCTCATAGTGGACAGAGAACTTCATTCTTCCAGTGGGAGAGAGGAGGGCCTGCCAAGGTAGATACACTGGCACAAGGCTTGGTAGTTTGTCATATATTGTTCTAAAAAGGTTCAGGTTGTCATGTAATTTTCTTTTTCCTGCTAGTATGTTTCCTCCTGCAAAGCAATGTCTGTTTTGTGCAAAGCCAATAAATAACTTAATTATGGTATTATGAGCTTAAACAGCACATGAACCTGAATATGACCTATGGCAGGGAAAGCAGAATTCTTCCCTGAATCACTGCAGAATGATCAGTCTACAAAGAGTGAAGAACTTACTTTTGTCTCAAACAACCCCCAAAAAAGGAATGTTTTGCTTTTCCACTGTGGTAGGTTTTAGTGACAGAAAACTGTTCTTAAATGGTAGTGGAGCATCATCAGGTCAAATAGTTACCCTTGTCAAACAGGTAGTCTGATGCTGCTTAGAACAGTAAGGAGGATCCAGCCTGACCTGTGAAAAGCTGGGCTGCCAATTCTGCAAGAGCCTACCTTGATCAGTTTACTGCCACTCCATCTAACATTATTAAATGGGTGAGGTTGTCTCAGGCTAGAATGGTGTCACAGATGATCCCTAAAAATCCAGGGTCAAGGAGGAGCACCTTCATATACATTTTTTTCCCCTTACTTTCCCTAGCTCCCTTTGAGGACAAAAAGGCAGAGACCTAATCTGCTGCTTGCCATGGCTGCTGCCAGGAAGCAGACTGGCCCAGCAGTTGTTCCAGCCCTGGCCAAGATACAGAGGCAGCCATTTCAATGAAAGCAATTGTGTCCAGGAGCTTTCTGCTGCTATCCCCAACCCCTTTCCAGGGCAGGATCTAATCTGGGAAGCTTTGGGCAATCTCAGACTTGCATTCCTGTGCAGGCACACCCACCTGTGTATCTAAAGGAACTACAGCTTTAATGCAGCTGTGTGGGAACAACCTAACCTCAAATTATGGTGTACGTTTCACGGTTAAGTATGCTAGTTTCAGTTTGACAGCCACCAAAAGCTGGCTACTGCATGATGACTACTTTGTGGTAAGGGTAAGTTAAGGAGGACAGGGCAGTTCTAACATCAGAAAAATCCATCTTCAGTGTCATACAGCAAATGCTGAAAAGGGCCCTAGTGCCTCAGACCCAGGTCTGAATGCTGCTCTTCACAAGGGAGATGTTTGTGCTCACAGCTGAGAAGCAGCCAAAGAATTAGAGTGACATGGGAGCAGAGTTTATAAAAGAATACAGAAATGAACAAAAAGTCATGCAATATTTAGGTTAAAAACAGATCAGTAGCTGGCAAAATGGAGTTTGCACCACATCAGGACTTCGAATTAAAATTTTTTTTCAAAGCAAAGATTTGAAGTACATAGCTATTGAAATATTACATTTTAAAATACCCCCAACCAACTAAAAAAAAAAAAAACAAACCCAACCAACAAAACTAAAACAAACCAGCACCAAAACCACCAAAACACAGCTTTTTACAATACGTGCCGTTTAAAAAAGTGTTCCAAAAGATTTGTCTTTCATAAGTCCTAGAGCCCTGAGCTAAGCTATTACAACCAAACAGGATGTATTACACTTATTTCAACTACATACAAGAAATAATGAACAAAAAAATTAATCTGGAGATGGTCCACAGCAGCTACCCTAGTGTTGATCTTCAGAGCTTCTCACTTCATACTTACTACTTCAGGCCAGGATTTTTAACGTCCCTGTGACATTCACTCACCACTCACTCTCTCTCACTTCCAGCTAGGCAGACAATACTGGTTGCTCTGAACAAAATGATGTTTATGTTCATCCATTACAGTGTGAGGCCATGCCAAATGCTGTGTTTTGTAGGGATTTTGGCCGGGAGGTGGTAGGTTGGGTTTTTGTTTGTTTGCTCATTGGTGGTTTTTCGGTAGTGGCTTTTTTTTTTTTTTTTAATTTGTTTGGTTTGAGTTTTTTGTTTGATGCTTCTATAAATATTTGACCAGGATCTGCATTGTAATTTCAGACTGAAGAAAGAGAAGCTGCTTTGGGCACAGTTTGGGTGTTGGGTACATACACACAACATACTAATGCTAAAAATGCAGCCAGGCATTCTGACCGCTGTCAGCTTTAATTGTGTTTTTCCATTTGTTAAGGCCAGATATTATGTCTTCAGAGCTGAGGAAAACTGAGAGGAACTCCATGATCGTTCTGGGGCAAAATACAAAGAATGAAAACATATGGCCTTTCTGATAACCCAAGTCAAATGGAAGAAGGTAAAATAAGTATGTGAAGCTGCATGTGTTTCTTTGCGGGTAGAGCTGGGTTTTTGCTTCTTCTCAGCACAGATCAGATTTTTGAAGCTCAAATGATATAGACTTATTCCAGCTGAGGACTGGCCCTATACCTTAATACTCTCAAATTTTATTTAATAAAAAGGAATGTAACCACACTTTAAAGGTGTCTGTAGTTGTATAGGCTACATCACACAGCCTTTTTACAATAAGTTTGTCAGCAAATTCATTATCTGCAGTCAAGAGACTCCCAAATAACAAGCTAAGCAAGTATCTTGGGAAAAAGACAATCTACCTGTGTTGGTTTGAGGCTAATTGGAATATTTTAATGAGAAAAATTAGATTGTAAGCTGTGAGAAGAAAACAATGATGATGTCTACTTCAGTCATAGGCTTGCTGAGATGTATAAAAAACAAGGACACAAACATAGATAGATAAGACAGAGTCTCGCTGTCAGAGTCAGTGTGTCTCCTTCCTGGGCTTCTGCTGTTAACCCAACTAACCATTCTGCCTTTTAACCCTTGCCAATCCTCTAAACTCACCTTGCACATAAAGCAGACCCTGGGATAAGGTAGAGTGGTGGAAAGGAGGTGGAAGGGTGATTGGGAGCCCCTCCTGGGGACTCTGATTTCTGGGAGGGGTATTGTGTTTCTGTATGACTTTTAACTTGCATATGTCTGTAAATATTTCTGTATATTGTGTATGTATCTTCTTGTAAATTGTGCTAAGCTGTGAATATAATGCTTCATTCCTTAACTTCCAGCCAGCTGAGTCTAGTCTGTGTGATTTTCATAGAGTGGTGGGGTGGGTAACTCTCAAACCATCACTCTACCCAAGACTAACATAGAACCAGGCTCAGCCTTGTCCTCCACTCTCCCAGCTCAACCCATGTTTAGTTAAACTCAAGAGAAACCCTTTATAATGTCTATAAAGTCTCACATTCACTGTGTATTTCTGTTTCAGAAAGGCAAAGTGGAAACATGAATGGACTCCAACTCAAGAACCAGGAGGTTACTTAGTGCAGCCTGTGACCTACAGTTGACAACAGAGCAACTTTTGAGTGTTAGAAGGGAAAGAGGGAAGGAGGAGGTTGAGAAGGGTTTGTGGACAAATGTATGCTCAGCTAGGTACAGCTTAGCTGTTTAATCTGAAGTATACTTAAAAGAGCAAGTCAGACATAAAAATTACTGTTAGCATCTTGGCAACAGAACCAACAAAGACTTTTAAGTAAAATTTGGAAATTCTTTCTCCTCTCTGGGTTAGAAACGGAATTATCTGAAACCTTGAAGCTTTTAAAGTATCACTGCTTTCAGGGGACCTTCTTCAACTGAAATCTGCTTAAGCTTTACAGGACATAGCAGCATCTAAAAGAGTGCCAGGGACCTCTTTGCCCAGTGCAGACATGCCTGTTAGAAGGACAGCCTCTCAAGGGAGGTGGGATGGGTGAGTTGAGTTGCAGTCTTTGCTTGTCCCCAACACTGTTCCTTCCTTTGAACTGCATCTGGCCAGCTGCACCATTTTACTGGAATCCAACAGGAAAACCAAGTTTTTAAAGACAGAACTTCCTACAAGGCCATTCCAGAATCCATCACAGGATTTTGTATCCCTGGTCCTTGTGTAGAGACTCCTTGACTCCAGTGCTGCCCTACACAGAAGCTGGCTTCATGCAGGTTCATTGCAGAGACTGGAGTGAGGAGCATTGGAGGAAACAGCCTTTCCAGAGGCTGGAGGGTGCATCCAAGGCAATACACCTCAGCTTTGCCAGGTGGCTCAGCTCTTGAACTGTCAATCTTTTGGGTGGAGAACCAGGCCTGAATTCCTGCTTGTAACTTGAAAGTCCTCTAGCTGTGTAGGTGGGAGCCTAAGGCTGTAAGTGGGGTAATGGTGCTGCTGTATGGCTCAGCCTGTGCTCGCTCTGCTGGGAAAAGCCAAGAGGGAGAGCTGAGCTCCGAGGAAGTTATTCGAATGCAGCCTTTTTAAGCTGATGCTCTTTTGGGCCATGCTAACGGCTAACATTATGGTCATATTTGGTGGCTGCCTTCTCATCACACGTCCACTGATTCCAGACTCAAGGGGCAGGCAGCGTATGCTTCTGAAGGTCCCATGGTCACAATGGTCTCTCCATGGTCACAATGGTCTCTACACACCAGCTTTTATTGTTAACAGGCACAACAATTAATATGAGAGCAAAGATTTAAATAAATCCACTATGCCTTGTGTTAAAAAGATTATTCTAATCTCTAAATTACAATATAATTGCAAGTCAAGCAACTGCTATTTAAAAATTCCTCCCCCAATCCAAACTTGCCTGAGAATGAAGATTAGAGAAGCTGGCAGGAACATATCAGCTTCAGCAGATTTAGGCTTTCAGGAATGGAGACTTCCTTCTTGCTCAGCTGGAGCCTTTGGAGTCATCAAAACCAGAGCAGGATATCTTCTGAGATTCAAAGCACCTGAGCCACACTCTGGCAGGGTAGCTGTATTTTGCAGGAGTGAGTGAAGGTTCCAGACAAAGCTTGGTTCCCCAGGTACTTTTTAGAAAGGTTGCCTCTATTGCATCTCAGAAACAAACAAACAAACAAAACCCCCACAAAAACAATCAGCCACCAAAAAAACACACAAACCACCCAAACCCCAAGAAACAAAACCACGTTTGAAAAGATCTGTGCTGTTTTAGAGTTAGCACCCTAAAGTAGGTGCTGTGTTTAATGTTTCAGTTATAATTGCTGCTGTGGGACTTGGTTATTCACTGTATACCTTTGCTAGCTTTACCCAAAGCTAGAAAGATTTAACACTTGATTATTCTGTGAATAGTCTGTAGCTCTCCATAAATCCAGGGGACCAAAATCCTGTATTAACTTACAACCTCCATTATCCCTCCAGCTTTACAGAGGCTAAGAAATGTGAATCAGTGCAAACTGAAGTGTTTTAAATACATAACATCATGAACTGGTATTCTCCATCACCACCTCTCTCCCACATTATATTTTTTTTTTCTGGTTTGTATTTGTTTTGTTTTTTAACTAAAAGGAACTAGCACACATACTACAACATTGTATGAAATATATCCATGTATTTTAAAAAATAAATATATTTATAACATGTAACATACTGTATAGTTTTCCACTTCAGGATGCATTGTAATACAAGCATAAGAAATTTAATAAAAGCATCACTATTATGGATAACTGTTTTCAGGTATTTTATTAATGAAGACCTGGATTGTAGAATAGGAACTGCCACACAGTTAAGGTTTCAGGCAAGTATATCTGGTCAAGAAATTAATTGTTACCTCCAAGCTTTTAAAGAACTTCTTCAGCTCTGGAAAAGGAGGATTTTTTTTTTCCCCCTTTTCTTGAGTCTGTTGCTGTTCTCAGAGGTCCAGAGGGCAAAGAGTGCCTTTGGAAAGTTTAGGCAAAACCAGGTGTAGAGGTTCATTTGGTGTTGTTGAGGGGCTTCGCATCCAAAGCTACAGAGTGGGCAGGCAGGACATCACACAGCACTTCCAGAGGAAAGGGTGAAGGGGACAAAGCATGCTGATGCTCGGCACCAGGGTGTCTTTCTGAAAAACGGTTAATTAACAACACTGCACAATGCCTCACCTGACAGGTGCTGCCTGGCCTCCGGGCTGCTCTTCCTCGGCTTCCCCATCAGCCACAGCTCACGGAACTCTCCTGGACAGGGCAGCTTTCCTTCACCTGCAGGAGTCTGCCAATGTCTACAGCGACAAATGAACCTTCGGTTCAGCTGTACGACCAAGAAGTATAGAGCAAAGCTAAAGAGCGTGCTAACACAACAAGTCACCTGCAATTACTCAAAAGAAAGCAAAGTCAAGTCAGTGAATCCCAACCAAAGAAAAGCAGAGACAGACAGGGGAAAAAAAGCGAAAGTGAAAGGGAGCAAGAAAGGGCACCAACAAGGGTGGGGGGTGGTGTGGTGTGGGTGGAAAGAGGGAAAAGAGGAAAAGAAAAATCCTCACAAAACAGAAATCCACCTGAAGGCAGGAGCTGGGCACGTTTTTGCAGGACAAAACAACAATGAAAGGCACTAACCAGTAGAGAACAGGCTAGAAAAATGGGGACAATGCATCAGAGGGAAGCTCCATGTTGCCCAGCTGCCACCTTGTGCTGGTGCTTCACAAAAACAACTCATCCCACCGCTGCTTGTGCGCTTCCCCTCCTACTAGGGACCAAATAGCAAGCCTTAAGCTCACAAAAATTCCTACAGAGTGGATAGTTCACTTCCCTGTTCACCCACCTCCACCTGTCACTTCATGCACCTTATGGTAAGCAGCAAGTCCGTTACACTTGATCCAGTCCTGCACCGGTAGGCATGGTCCCTGCAGGGGGAAAACTACCTGGTCCCCAGAAATTACATGCTCAGAGCTCCCTTCCATTTTGGGACAGCTCATGGAGGACACATTAGGGAGCAGCTAGGCTGCTTCTCTCCTAGCTCCTTCAGCCTCTCCGCACAAGCATCTGAGCTCTTTAAGTATTCGTCTGTCTTGCTGAAGCACGGGAGGACGCCAGTAGGCTGCAGGGTGTTTAGATCTTGGCTAGCATCCATAGTTAACAGCAGTGTCAGAGCACCCTGCCCAGTGCTCCTCTAATTGCCCTGTTAATTAACATTACAGATAGCTGCTAAAGACTCCTCATAAGGCACATTTAGGGTTTACACTTTGCTTCCCCCGACAAAGCTCCACCTGTACCAAGGTGATTTTGCTGAAAGAGACACTCCTTAAAGGAGGAAGCTGTTTGACGTATCTCCAGCTGACGATTTCTCCAGCCTGTGATCTTCGCCCTCCCATTATGCGACCTAGAAAAGTCTTATCTTTTTCGTCTGATTTTTAAAGCAGGCAGGACTAAGAGCACCACTTATCTTGGAAGTAGCAGGTAAAAGTGGTTCTGCTGGAAAAAAAAAAAAAACACAAACACTGTAAGATGATTCCTGAAATTTCTTGTGGGAGTAAGAAATTAATTAGAAAGCAGTTCCTGGCACTTGTTAACACCTTCCAGTCATAAAGAATTGGCAGAAGCTAGTTAAAATAGAAAAAAATATCTGCTACATCATTTGAGATACTATTCTTTGCTTGGAAGTTTCCATCTTCCAAGAGCTGCTCTTCTCCTCATCACTCCTGTCTTTTACAGGGAAATTTTTTTTAATTCAAGCCTGGGGGTGGGGGGTGGGGATTAAAAAACCCAATAAAACACAACACAACACCAAACAAACAACACACGCCCCACATACAAAAACCCACAGCCCACACACGTTTTGGCTTCCCCTCACAACTACTTGCTCAAGGACTACTCCATCCATTATGATGTTATCTCAGTTTGTGTGGAAGCACCAGAGCTTCCCTAGACTGGGCAGGAAAGAGGGTGGTGAAGACCTTTTCCTCTTTCACCATCCATCAGAGATTTGCTGAGCTGTTTTGTCCAGGACCTCAGGAAGAGTCCTGGAAGAGTGATCCTGCTCAGTTGCTGTGGCTGATCAAACCACTAGACTGCTCCTAATATTCAGAACAGCAAGTTTTACTTCTCATCAAGAAAGCACATCCACAGCACTGTTAATGGAACAATGGCATAAAATTAGCTTTAATCCAAGATATCAGAAGACTCCTAACTGTCTGGCCTCAAATGAGGATTTAACATTAATCTTTAAATCATTTAAATTGTCTTCTGAAGTTCAAGCCACCTAGGCCCTTCTCTCCCCACACCCCACCCTCCCAGACTGGAATAAAATTTCCCTGTTCTCATCCTTCAGAAAAACAAAGGCCCCCCAGCCAATAACTCATCTGTCCTTCGTTTCCAGAGCAAGGGATATAAGTTCACATGCAGCATCATTAGGAAGGCCTGTTTGTATAATACTTTGCCATTCCTGCCTCTGAGTTCTGCCACGCTAACCTGGACCTGACTTGAGTAGTGAGCTCAGGAGCAAGTGGGAACTGAGGCTCATCTGTGCAGTCAAATAGTAGCTCTCTATCCACAAAGGAGAAGCTACCGCAGGATGTGTTTTTAATCAGTTTTACTGCACTTCTCATGTACTCTGGGCCAAGGAGAAGACACAATAGGCCAAGTAGGTGCACAGCCACTTTATTGCAATACATTGATTTCATATGTTACAGGCACCTTCCTTTGGCACAGCACAGCAGCCACAAGCACCATGCACAGAAGCACCCCATGCTTCTGCTATGGCAGCAAACCCCAGAGCCCTGGAGGTTGCAGCATCTACAGCTGCTCCCATGGAGTGAGAGGGTCTAGCAGGACGAGTGGCCATGAAGGACTCCTGTACAGAACAGTGGCATATTGAGACACTGCAGTGCAGTTCACCTATAAAGAAAGGAGGATAGCCTGGAATCACTCAGGCACTGTCAGTAGATGGGTAATATCCTGGTGTGGTAAACTGATCCTGGCTGGAGGGCTAAGCATCCACAAAGCCACTTCTGCTTACCCTGCCCTGGAGGAATGGCAAGAGAATAACAAGAGAAAAAGCAAGAAAATCCATGTCTGGAGAGATAAATACAGTTTAATAAAGGAAGGAGAGGAGTAAAGGGAAGAGTGAAACCAAAGCACAAAAGATGCAAAAGCAAATCACCTACTCCAGTCCCACAAGCAGACTGGTGCCAAGTCAGGCTGGGCTACGTTGGAAGACAAAGTCCTCAGTTTTTATTGCTGAGTGTGATATAGAACATAGAGTATCCATTTGGCTGTTCGGGGTCAGCTGTCCCAAGTGTACTGCCTCCCAGCTTCTAGCCTACCCCATGCTTACTCATTTGTGGGTAAGAAACAGAGTGAGGAGAAAGTACTTGGTGCCATGCAACTACTATTTGGCATATAGCTACAACGTTGGTGCGTTATCAACACTGTTTTAGCCACAAATTCAAACCCATAGTAACTTATGGGCTGCTATAAGGAAAGTCAACTCCATTCCAGACAGTCCTGGTGCATGTGGCCACAGAAGGGAGAAGGCAGAAAGATTACTTTAGCTTACTTCAAGTACAGGCTGTAGCCTTGGAGCCCTCTGCTGCCTGCTGCAAGCCAGCTTTGATACCTTGATTATACATATTCAAACTTGGTCAGATTTGGCATTTCAGAACTTCTCTCTGTCACCTGGGACACTACCACACTGTGACTCCTCCTTACATACAGCTAGAATGAGTTCTAGATATTAATTGATCCCAGAAGCACTGACCAAATAGTACAACACGTGGGGAAATTCATATGATTAAACAGCTTAGAAGCACAAGAGATTTAGGGCCTAAATTCTTCACAGCTACCAAAAGCCATTTCCAAGTAACTTTGGCCAAGAAACTTAGAGAATATTGTTCAGCATACTCAGAACACACACTCCAAACTAGTCCAACGGAACAGCTTAAGCAGCAAGCTAGCTAGCCCTTGCTTAAACAGATCTCCCCTTCTAGTAGACTCATTTTCTGTCACACCACTCCAGTGATGCATCCTACCTCTACCACACCTATTTCAGAGAATAAAGTTTCTTGCATCAACTTCTAATCTCCTGTTTCAGGAGATTTTCCTAGTCTTTGTCCCAACACCCATCCCCCTCCAGAAGGCCAAGGGTTTCAACTATGAAGAGGTTCTTATTGCTCACACATATTACTCATCATCAATAGAAAGCTAGTGCAACTATGACAGAATCATACTAGCCCAGAGAGTAACTCTCGGAAAGTGACATCCACAAAGGTGAATGTGTAGAGGGTAAAACATGGATAATGAGAAGGGAACAGTAGTCCCAAGGAAAGACTCAGAGGCACCAGCTGTGTCCAGTAGTGGTCGCCTGCATAAGGGCACCTGAGGAGGAGTGGATTGCAGTGAAAGAAGTGTAAGCCATTACCTCAACTCAAAGTTACTTATGAGTGAGTTACCCATCTGCCAAAACAGGCCACTGAAGCTGTTGCTGGGGATTGATACTTAATGTGGCCCAGCAGTGGTGCAGGACCAAAATCAGATCTGGATCTGTTCTCTGAAGTACTTTCACTTCCATATAAGTAGAGTCTCTCAGAGTCTTTAAAACAGGATAGTCACTGTCAGTATAGTAGGAAGTATAGCTTCCATCTGGGACAGAAGAACCCCAAGAGCCATTTCAGAGTAGGAACAAGGAGAAAGAAATGACCTGAGAGCATCCTTTATAGCCATGTCAGTAAGTTCCCACCACGGTAGGGAAGAAGCAGTGCCAGGTTCACCCATCAATATTCTCTTACTATTCAGCAGACACCAGAGCCCTGCACCAAGAGCTTAAGCAAGTCCTCCAAACGTCTTATATCTGAGGCAATATGCAGCTCCAAGGACAGAGGACCTGGCTGGGACACAGAAGAGAGTGGTGGCAATGTAAAGACCTGAACACTCAAGGAAATGAAGCTCTCAATGACAACATAACCACAACAGACATGCAACCTGGTGGGACAGGAAAACTCAGGATCAGGAAGATAAGAAAGTTCACTCCAATATCTCCTCTCTCCAAGATGGTAATATAGTATTTGCTTTAAATTAATCATATCCCCAACCTTTCCTCCAACACTTCTTTTAACAAATACTTGAAACTCTCATCAGAATTCAGACAATCCTGCAAAGTGTCACTGATCAGCACCTGCTTTATTCCCACTAACTTGAGACATATCAGCCTTTAGCCTAGTCAAGTGCCCTGTTGTCAATGCTGTCGTGGTGGTCCTAAGCAGGCCAAACTGAGCTTGTGCATCTCCTGGCTTGCCCAGGCATGTTTTTCTGCTCTCCCTCCTTCTGTTTTGGGGAGAGCAACCGCGGGAAAAGGGACAAAGAACCTGGAGCCACTAAGTCTGGGGTCTGTGGCCTGCCCAGCAACTGCGGTAAACAAGGTGCACACGGTTGCCTTGTGCAAGGCTGCGTTCTGCCCAAAAAAGGGTAAAGCAAGCCTATGGCTTCAGCCAATATGGCCAAATCTTGGCTAACTGCCATTTGATTGGCTATCCTGTGTCCAAAGGCCCATTAGTCTCGGGCTGCATTGGATAAAAGGAGATGACCAGGGAGCAGAGGGCGCTTTCTGCCATTACAAGGCGTGTCTGTGCCTGCTGCCTCATTGATCCTGAGTTGAGGCTCTGATACCTCCATGCATTTGGCCTGCATAGCC